>KZ538800.1:33781-46707 GCA_000934665.2 Catajapyx aquilonaris | reverse complement strand
AAGTATTTTTTAACTGTTTAATAGACGTTCTGGATGGCATAGATAGGCAAATAGATGGTTGAATGGGTCGTGACAATGAGGTCAGACGTTATAGACTAGTCCCGAAGAGATTAGTTTTTCCTCGCTTCTTTTTGGAGAGTCCCAAGGGTTGCGGGCATTTTAGGAGCAGAAGGAAAGAAGAGTGATGAGCATCCGGTTCGCTCGACTAGGTCCATCCAGTAGGGATCTATCCGGAGAGAGACGCAGACACACCGGGGACAGAGTTTTGCCTCCGGAAAAAGGGCACATATCGGGGGGCTATCCGGAAGCTTCATTGGGAACCCTGACGTTGAAGAACGACCTGGGTAGGACAATAAGGGATGGCGATTCCGTCCAGAAAAGATGACAGTGTCCGGGATCGAGAGTAGGACCGACACAAAAACCGGTCCAAGATGCTTCAAAGTCCCGCCCACTCGATTTAACCTCTGTGGAATATACTGCTGGAGAGCCTTTTCCAGACATGTGCAGACCCAGTGAAGCACGGTTATTGCTCAACAATGGATTGCGCTTTGCTAATTGCACACACACCCCCTCTACGTACCCCTCCCCAGCTTTTTAGGGGGGGCCCAATTCAGCCAAGTCCCCGGCGGGCACCGGTGAAGAATTCACTTGTCAGCTGCTAAAGCTCCCGTAGGTTCGAGTGGGCCCTCGGTATTAAAAGGTTGTCGGCCCTTGGGTATGCAGGCATGAAGAGAAGCCTCTGGGAATTATGTCACGTTTGATGTTCTTCGGGTCGGATGGTGTTTGGACGTGTGTACGGTGGTCAAAAAGGTGCTGGAATGGGTCGTACAGGTGCATACTTTTTTTTCCTAGTTTAAAGTAGGCTACTGTAGGCATATATTGCGAACACGTTTTCGTGTACATTGGATTTGTATACTTCTACAGACCTGTCAACAACAATAAGGTGTCATCACCTAAGGCCTATTAACTCTTGTCTGTACAGTAGGCTATATAGTATGTAAGGAAATCCTTGCATTAGACGCCTCTACCATAAAATTGGGAAATAGGACGCATCCTACTTTTCGCCAAATTGAATTTTTCCACTTGAATAAAAAGTTCGCATCTGCAAATTGCTTCGATAAACACACTGGAAATCCAGACTTGTAAGGATAATCATATACTTAACGACGCACCGATTCCCAATTTTTTTAAGGAATGAAGTTATTAGTTTACCGTGCGATTAGAAATCCACTTACAACGGTGTTGACTCCAAAGTGAATGGAGCCGTAAGTCACGTTTCTTTATAGAAGAAGAAAAACCAACGCTGCGTCTTAATAAAGTCGGCTTGCCTTTTCTGCGGAAAAGTGATTTTGCAGCGCTCTGAGATTAGGCACTCGTGAAGCGGCATCAAAGAAGACGATATGTGAGGAGATTAATTTTTGGGCGTTTTGATGGCCTCCTCTCCCAGGAGTCGTTTCGCCAAAGCTGGAACTCGTTAAACTAAACCCGTTTGGGAAGCCACAAACACGCGCACTTGTCACTCATCACGCCAAAGTATTTCCCCTTTTAACCGGATTAAGGCGCCTAACCAACTTGAGGATGTGGTCACCGAGATTGCCTACTTGCATGACCTCACTGATTACGACAAGTGGTCGCATATACACACATTCACAGCAAGTCCGCCAAATCCACTGACAAGCTCCATATTACGAGTATATTTAGCGTGCTTATAATGCCAATTAGATGTAATTCATGATTATATGTGAATGAATAGGGTACGAAAAAAGTACATTTCCGCAATTCAAAGGGTTGGTAGCTTGGTACCATACAGATCCAGATATGTGAAGATATTGCGGTTCAAAGGGATATCCTGAAAAAAAAATCGTCAGTTGGGGGGAAAAAATCTGCGGTTATTAATTCGCACGTTCATGGGAGGGGTGGAAACCCACGATTCCACCGCCATTGAAGCAATTATTGGGAATAGAACCTGTCACTGCGCAGCTCTCGAAAATCACATCCCTTTGTTGCAGAACTCGTAACCTACTTTATGATATGCCCTCTCTGGTTCGGAAAAAAAATAATTATAGCTGTAGAGTCAATTAATGCCCGCGGTTCGCAAAGTTTGACAAAAGGGATCCAGATCGCAAGGGCATAGTGAGGGCTTAATTTTATTTATGCCCGGTTGCACCTGAGTCCGGAAATCGATCCCGCTTGGGACAGAAGGGCAAACGGAAACCTGTTGGTCGGTATCAAAGTCGGAAAGGGAGAAAACTGTGGGGGCCCCAAACATCGATCCGGACATTGCGTGTCCGGAAAGCCTCTTTCTACTCTCAGGTGATGAAGATGGCTCCGGAACACCGGTCTCTCAGGTCTCTCTATGCCTTTGATTAGGATAGGTTAGGAGACTAGGCCCGTAATGTGATGGGACCACTTTTTATATATAAAGAGGAAAAAAAACAGGGGACGGAAGAAGTCATTACTTGGGGGAATTAATTATTTACCGAGGACATGTACGGCCAGTCTCTGGAGATGTTTATCCGGTTTCAAACAACGATGCGGAACAGGGGGTGTGCAAATTGAGATTCCTTTGATGTCTCTGTCCACCGGGGTGTCCACTTCAATATGCATGGAAAGAGCCCATGGCACTTTTACTCGGCAGAGTCCCTTTTACACTGCATTCCTCTGCACACCGTACAGTTCCACTAGGAACACTCCAAAAAGAGGTGGCGCAAGGTGCACCGCATTTTCAGAGATCATACGGATGGCTTGAGGGCGAGACAAGGCGAGAGTCGCTGCATAAACATTGTTAAAAATTCTTAGCGCATCAGTTTTTCCAGCCTACAGTATAACTTAAAACGAGAGACACCCAGTTTCGGAAGTTCTGTTTATACCTACTTTGAGCTGTTAATTTCATAAGAGGTTTACATCATAACAAATTTCTCTCCCATAATCCCTCCCAAGTTTCTCTCAGGTTCGGTTCAGTTGTTGCCGAGCATACATTTTGCGTTTCATGCAGTACTTGCCTACTTATTCTCAGGAAAGGAATTTGCGGGCTACTGGAAGCTTCTGGTTTAGGGGAAATAAGAGGTAGCTCTCGGGGCGGTGGGGAGTAGACCCAACATCAGCTTATTCTCCAGTATCAGGACCACGTTCGTCCTAGCACTTGACTCATATTGCAAAATGTACCAGCCCCAGCAGCACTGGTATTTCGGCGAGGCTTTTTTGTTAGGGCGTGGTGTTGACGAGCTTTGTTTGCCAGGCTTGTATTACATCACAGGTTGGGAAAATCATAGTGGGCGTCACGTGAAACATCAGGACTGGAGAAGAGCAGGATGAGGGAGAATATGCAACAAAATTTTGAGCTCCAGGGTGTGTCCACATTTGTTTGAGCAGTGGAAAAATGATACATGTACCAGGTGCTGTAGGGCTATCAAGTTGCTGGGAGCTTTTTTTAAGGAAAGTTGTAGGATTTTACGTGATCGTTGCATTTGACGCCATTGCTCGGCTAATTTTAAAAAGTAATCAGCAAGTATAGGATGCCTTAACAGGGTTGACCTGAACGATCGGAATCTCTGGTGGAATCTGGAAATAATGGTAATTGCAAAATGGGTGTGCCGTCCAAAAACTAATAGATGGGCAATGTATTGGGAGCGGTTAGAGGGCTAAACAAAAGCGCCTGGCGTCTTTTGTTCCCCATACCAGAATAGATTCCAGAAGCATTCTGTTAAATATCGCCGGCGCGGAGTTTAATATCTCATTAGCAAAGCCTTCGGAGTTTAAAGCATGAAAGAGGATCAAAAGGGGGTAGGATGAAATATTCAGATACTCTCGTATAGGCGGGTGTAAACGCAACCTATGCTTTTGAGCTGACTTAAAACCCTGGTGGCTTTGCGATTATAAATGTTGCAAAAGGTCTGCTGCATGTCGTCCTCTCCTGAGAATTTTGGCTCTTGATTCGTATAAGCCCCTTCCGGATAATTAGAGATATGCTCCCCTCTCGAAAATGGTGCATGTACCCTACTTGGCATGTAGGGATCGTGTTTTTATCAGATGGGACCAGAGAGAGAGAGAGAGACTCAGACGCCGGAATTGGCCTTAGGAGGATTCAAGAAGGGTCCTGGGGGCTGCACTGAGAAAATATGTCTGCGCCCTGTTTTGCAGAGCAATGGCAGCTAGGCCTTGTCCAATTTTCCGGATCTCGTTGCTTAGCATGATCACTGACAAGGGCGCTTCCCCCTTTCCCATGCTTCCAAATTGCTTCATTTCAGTCAAAATATCGCAGAGGTTTTTTTTTTTTCTGACGGGGAGCAAGAGAGAAGACGCATGTTAATCCTTAATCCCAGATTGGCTTAAGTACTGGGTGGTACAGAAGCTCATGGCCTAGACTTCATTATCATTTAGAGTCAGTCGGTTGTGTCGCTTTCAAAATGAGTGAAAAATAGTGCTTGGTCCGACTCTTTTGAGAGTGTCTGTACGGGGATTCCGGGAAGGTAAACAAGTATGATTGGCGCAAGTGAATGGGCCGATTTGATGCGAGATTGCGGTGGCAAACAAATAGATTTGCAGGTGCACTGTTGGGGGGGTTGGTGACGTGAGGGGTTTGCGAGGGGGGTGGTGTTACGGAAAGGCCGTGTTCCCGGAATGGGATCCGGGTTTAAGTTGGGCCCGAGTCGGCCATTTCCTGCGGGGCAAATCCCGGAGGAGGAATCCCTAGGAGGAAGACCGGGCCCGGGATTTGATGAAAAGCTTAGCCCCCTTCCCTTTCCCATTCCGCCACTTTGGCTTCTTCCAATTAAGTCTGGCGATGACTCCGAGCTCCAAATTATGTCGATCCCAAGCTTGGAACGGCGCCCGCTCCTGATTGGCTCGTGATAAAACTGTTTTCTTCTTTCCAAAGGGGGGCGCTTAGGCATCTCACCCCGCACCCATGCACCCACCCACCCCACACTGATCGTGCTCAGCTTCCTCAACTCGGTCCAGCAAAAGCCCGGATTTGCATGCCTCGACTCCCCCTATCCTCCTTTTTGATCCAGCCGAAGCTTTAAACCGGAACATGAAAAAATATGAAGTGACGTACCATCGGTTTTGACAGCTACAAACATTTTGTCAGCTTACATATTATTACTTGGTTGATCGTACGATAAAAAAGCTATTTAGGTACTGTTGCCTTCTAGCAGACAATTACTAGTTGTGCGACGTAAGCACCATTTAGCTCTTTACAACAAGGTTACTCATTAGCATAGTGCGCATGTAAGGTGTTCGGACATGGTGGATCCCAATTTATGGCTGAGAAGCTACGGCGCATATTGGCGAAACTTTCGTAATGTGGTGTCTGCTTGGCTATAAACTATGGTGTTGCCCAACTCCATTGTTGTAACAATGTACGTGCACAAGCTGCTGAAATTTAACCCACTGTTGCACTGGACTGTGATAAGAACGCGTCACATAAAAATGTACGAATAAAATAATAGTGTTGAACTGATCGCAGTGCTTGAGCAGAAAGTATGGAATTGATTGCTAATATCAATTAGATGACTGTTTACTTTTATATCAACTGGCAATTAGTACTACAGTCCTTCATCAAATTGGAGGCATTTGCATTTTTTTCCCTCCCCAAACGCTATAATATGAGCAAATTGCGTCATATTGGACAATACTGTACGGCATGGCTATAATATGCCAAATTAGCGAGGGGCTATATAAACCCCCGATTAATTTCCCCTCTGACAAATCGTTTTGCATTTAATTTCGGCATTTGGGTCAATCACATCAAAGAGCATTTAGCACATAGACAGCAGTTATTTATTGCAACTGTCTGCGTCTGTTAATTGTGGAATTTCACTGGGACGTAATAAAGTGGCCATAGGCTTTTGATTCGGTCGAGAGGATCGAGTTATTGCTTTTTAAAAGTAATGAAGAATATAATAATATCGCATCAGGAACTTAAACTTTCTTTTAATGCTATAATATGAGTGATTTATACGATTATTTTTATATGAATGTTTTTTTCTGATCAGCCAAAGTGGCTCTTACCCCAGGCCAATCAAAGAAATATGCTTTCAAAAAACTCCTTCAGTGCCGTATATAATTATTTTTGAAAGGTCAGATACAGATAGTGTGAATGAAGAATATTCCCCAATCCAAATTTCTCCTAAAGCTTGGTCTGAAGCCCGCATCTCTCCGCACATTTTCTTACACTGACAAGATGTGCTTGTCTTTGGGATTTTCCCCGGAGTTGGAAAAGCACCCGTTAGACCCCCCGATATAATGGGAGTGTCTCTCAAAGAAAACAAAGTCTTAATTAAAAGTCCCCCTCTCCCTCATCAAAATCTTCTCTCTTAGTGTCTCCCCCCCNNNNCCCCCGCCTAGTTCTTAAACGCCCGGCAGTGCTGCTGGCACGTTTGCGGAAAAGTATCCTGTTCTTGGAGCAGCTCTGCAAAACTTGTATTAATGAGAAAGGCAATACTTCAAGTTCATTCCAATTCTCGGAGACCTGCGACGTAAAAGGATGCTTGGATTTCATTAGGCAACCGCACGAACGCAATTATAGAAGAACAAACAGCAGGGTCGACGCTTGTGTCGAGGGAATTGAATAAACCGGGCAAGTAGCGAAATTTTATTTCTAGAGATCTAACTTTTATCACGTTATCATCAGGCACAAGTTTGCGGCCTGGTTTGAGCAAAACCACTGGTACAAAAAATACAAGCGGAGAACTGGCCTAAGATGGATGACACATAGGGAACAAAAAGAGCTTTTTTGTCGTCTCTTTGTCGCTTTCCAACTGTCAAACAGTATTGGCCGTGTGTGCTGGCGGCATTCACTTGCCAAAATTCTGTCAATTATTAACACCGGATGCGACCAACAATCGCGTGTCAAATAGTAACTGATGGACTCATATTTCCAAGCTTGTGGCCTTGAATTGCGACGAGGCTTAATTGGACGGGATCAGTGAGCAGCTACCAATCAGCTGCAGGCTATTGGCTCCAGGGCGCAGGGTTGGAAAGAATCGCAGATTTTTGATGTGTCTTTGATGTTCTTGGATATTGGACACTTTGAGCCAGAATTTATACGTATGTCCCCTAAGGGCCGCGTTTATGAAAACCGGTTAAGTGCTGCCGTAACTGGAGTTAAATCCACACTTAACCGGGTGAAATTGTATGTAGGCTACTTTCTTTTGCGTTTTACCGGAGATTATTACTTCAGTTAGCACCGTTGAGCTTCATAAAACAGTCCAAAGTCCAAGCAGAATGGTCTGGTCATTCTTTTTTCATAAAAACCCGTTTTAAGCTTTTGTGTAGTAGAAAAATTACCGTACCGTACTTGTGAAAAATGACTGTATGAACATAGCCTATACTGCACAGCATAGGATTAGGGGGGGGGGGGATCCGGTAACATATTATTGACATTTGGAATACAGTCATTATAAATTGTCTTTCTTACAACGGGCACATAGTTGTAACGGTTTACTGTCTAGCTTCAGAATTTATGGTTATGTGACACTGCACGATTCAAAGGCCTTGGAAACGGGAGAATACTTCAGCTAACAATGCTGCCTTTAAAATGTCTCGTGTTCCGTACATTTAAGCACATTCAAGTCCTGGTCGTAAACCCAAATCACTTCTGCATCTGATGCAAGGGGCCTGCAGCACTTCATGCAATACCTCACTGCAGAAATGTTGATCCATATACAGAGATGAGGAGCATCTTGTCCTGCTGCCATTAGGGGGCACCCATTTCTCCGGCGAATTCACGCTCCATGACTTCCGGGAGCCTCTTGATGCAATTATTAACTGCTTAACGTTACCTAGGCGGTTAGTAATGGAGCCCAGGAACCGCCAAACTGTTCCCTCTTGTCGTAACCATAGGCTTCTGGAGGAGGAAAGGGAAAAATGCGCATTGTGGGTTGCATAAGCATACTTGAAAGGCTTCTCCTTTCCTCAAAATCTGGGTTATAGAAGGCATTTAGTGGGGGGTGGAGTGACTTTATAGTCCCCTCTCCAGGAGATACAATCTGGGCTTTAATAGCCACGTTATGCCAAAGGGCGCCTTAGGGCTTGATGACTGTGCAAGGAGGAATTTGAGAAGAGGCCCTCTCGCGGATCTTTCTTTTTTTTCGTAACGTAGGGTGTTTCTTTGGCCAGATCAAGACAGAAGGGTTTTAAGTGATCCCTTTTAAGAGGGGGAAGGAATGGATATATATTTTTTCTTTTACCTCGGCCCTTTTTGGAGTAGGATTTTATGGCGCGCGCACTTTGTCCTTCCTTCCCCTCGCCTTTCATCAAGGTCTGGGATTTTTCCTCTCTTCCGCTTTGTGCTCTTCTTCCAGAGAGTCAAGCCAAAGCCATTATCTCCTCAGGCGGACTTCAAAAGTTGGGCCAAGTATCTCTGAGAGAAAGAGAAAAGGAGCCTCCAGAGAAAAAAAAGAAGAAGTAAGGACGAAGGGGGGGGGGGTGTGATTAATTCCATCTTGATTGTTTTCATTCCAATCTGGAGGCTGAATGATTTCCAGGATTCACTTAGATGATTCTAATTTACACGGTGTTGGAATAGAGTGGCGCGATTTGGCTAATGACTTTATTATGAAGAGGAAGAGATTTTTATCGGGGGGCTGAGCCCCAAGTGTAAGCCGGAGCCATTTATTTTGGTATCGCTGTCTTCTTGAACGGCTGCGGCCGAGCCAAGTGTTTACTTTCTCCCTGCAGCCACAAATAATTTCATACTTCAGTGAATAATAATTAAACTAACTGTAAAAGAAAAGTGAGACTTTTATAGGAGCTTGAGTCATTCTTAATTGAAAGGGTCAAATTTCGGCACTTATTTAATTATTACGTTCCTCTAAATCCGATTACCAAAAATAGCAAAGCCCCATTCACATATAGTTTTAACCCTGCGCTAACAATAATACGGCAACAGCAAGATAATTATTTTTTTTAAAAAAAAGGTATCCTGAAATTAAATCCTATTAGCTTTCAGACCCCGAAATGAGCAGTGTATGGGAAACTTTTGCTGTACAAAGGGGGAAAATGGGTGCTTCCCGAAAGGGTTTTCTGCCTTTCACTTTTGTGTTGTGAAATTCTACCATAGCAGAAGCCGGAGCGCGCCTGGAATCCTCTTTTATATTACGCTGTTGAAAGTTTAAAAAGGCTCGAAAGCCAGCGCTTCCGCTCTCGTTGCAGTATATATTTTTTTTTTCCTTCTCACTGAAAAGCTTTGGGCGTCAAAAAATAATAAGATAATGCCACTTTTACGCAGGATCGCGTAGAATTGGATTTCTTATGCTACTTTTCCCGTCGCACTCAACGGGATACTGTTAGGCCAGATGTCACGCAAAGGGAGACTCCGGGAGATTAATTCTGTTAAATCCTATATTCATCCTTTTTAAAATCTGTTTTGCGGTCCGACATTTTTTTTCTGAAAATAATAAAAAAGGCGGATGGGGGCAGTATTGACCTTTCTGAATCCAATTATAGCAAAAGAGCACTGTGGGCTGTCTTGTACACATTTCATCTCCAGAGTCTGGACACACCAGAAATTGGGATCTCCCGCGGGTTCTCTAAGGACAATGCTCCTTGCCAGTATTTATTTCTCTTTCTTTTTATGTATGTCCTTACCTCAACTGCGCTCGAGGGACTTTGCACAGTCAAGCAGCACAAAAGGAAAAAATATATATAAATGGAGCTTTCGTAGATAATAAGGTTGGATAATATATAGGGAAACAACATGAGGGATTCAGTAGTTGCCATTGAAGGTAGCATGTAATTAGCTGGGCAATATTATAAATACCCGATACTCTCCGAAGGTTGTGTGTAGCTGGAGGCTGGGCCTGCAACTGTAATCCGTCAAAGCACCTGACCTACGGTATAAAAGCACTCAGAACCTACACCAACTATACGTTGATGGACATTGATAATGAAGCGCATACTAGCGATATTTTGTGTTGTAATAATTAATTAAAATAGATCTTGCTGTTAGTAGCCATTGAATTAATGAAACAGCATTTTTTCCCCGAAATAAAAAATAAAAAAAGGCCATCCTGGTGTATGCATAGTGTGGTGGTCACTGTAGTGGATATATTCGCCTGACTGACTGGAACGAGTCAGCCATAGACTCTTTTCTCTCTCGCACATATAAAAAGTCTATAAGAACATCGGACTTGCGTTTTTTAAAATCTTATGACAAAAAGAAGAAAGTCTTCACTAGAGTGCCGGAGGCTGTGTTTGCGGCAATGGCCAAAAAATGCCGGGTCGATCCGAAGACGTTTCCTCAGTCGGGTCAATAAGTCGCGTGCGACATGCACGTTTATTTTATAGATTCTAGGCGTGGATGCATCGAGTTGGAAGGCGATGAGATGTGTCTGATTGCTTGGGGCAGAACGAACGAAAGGAAGAAAAAAAAAATATGAAGCCGAACTCTGTCGTCTCCTATACTATAGCCTTTCTTGCGATAACATGGGCGGAATTTTAGGGAGGGCGTCAAGAATATGCCTGGCCAAGGTTTTGATCCGAGACAAACAGTGGGCATGCAAGTTGCATGATCCGTCTCCATGCTTGCGGGGCTGGGGAGAAATAATTAATTCTCTCTCCTTGCTGACCTGACGTGGCTTCTATTTACACGCAGCGCAGCAGGGCCGACCAAAAGATGTAGTAAAAATGGCCTGAAAAGTTTCGGCCTCCTGGCGACGTCAGCTGCGCCAAATGAGGGCAGAAAGTGGGCGTCGCTTGTTGAGACCCAGAGATGAGATAAAACGAAGGACAACCGTCAACAGTATTCATGCTCCGATGTGTAGTCCACATAAGTACTTCACGTGCACATTATTTTTATCCCGCATAATTTCCATTTACCATTTTTCATTAACAATTATGCAGTACTTTTATTTTAGCTCATTACATTCTAGAATGTCTAGATGAAATGTTTCTGAATGTACTATTTCTATTCATGATGTTACTCAAACAGTAGTCAGGGGTACATACAATATACAGTATTATTTTATGGTTAAGCGTAATCTTTATGATTATACGTAATTTGCAATTTTTTGCAGTGAGCATATGTTTATTTTGGAGACCGAAGCAGAGTTCATAATATGGGTCAATATTATTGTTATATCCGAACCAGAAATAATTATTTTATAAATTCTGTGACTATGTGTTTACATCGTAATGTAGCAAAATATCATCTTAAATTTTACCATTTGATGAACTGGTACCACTGTGCCGAATATTGCCTCGTGTTGTTGAAGAGATAATAATAATAATAATGTTGTTTTCTTTACAATGTTGCAGTCTTGCAGATATATTTATTTATTGCCAGTTGAGGTAACAATAGTTGGATACATGTAACTGCGCGCTATAATTTTTATGTTGCAGAAGCTTCGCAACTGGCGGTACTTTTTGCAACATGAGAAACCACGCAGTATAATAAAGTTACATATGACTGTAGTAGCCGGTTGGCAATTTATAATCGAACCTAATCAGATCATGTCCTGCGCTCTTTTAAACTCCACCTCTTTCGCAAAAAAAATACAGTTCCACGTCCAAAGTTTCGGCCCGTTTTTTTCCGTCCTTCTGGTGACAGATTAAAGACCTCTGGTGTCATTCATTCCTCCATATACCAAGCTGGGAATGTCCCAAGCGAAAGAACCGGGTACCGAAAAAATAACTGGCGAGGCAGTTGTGTCCCGAGGTATTTCACACCATTTCTCCTTCTTAGCAAGCTCTATTCTCAGGCATGCCACGCAGTGTAACCACGCTGCACAGTAGTGGAAATAAAAGAGAGCAGAACTCAAAAAATAGCATGAAAGCAGGCCACATTTTCCACCTCTCTCTAGCTCTCTTGCTAACTGCGAAACAAAACTAGGTCAGGAAAAAAAATGAGGTTAGGGAGTTAACCCATCTGCCTTGCCGAGTGCATTGTAAGGCAAACCGAGTATCCTCTGGTGGCTTCACGGCTGCTGCACAGAGTTAACAAGCTGCTTATATTAGCTGCACCTAATGAAAGTTCCAGAAAATACTGGAGGGCCGCAGCAAGTAAGAGGTCTGGGGCAGCAACTTTGCTGGGCCCCGGATTTACAAGCAGGAGGGACTAATATTGGAGGTTAGGAAACGACCTCTAGGAGGCTAACAGTGTACATGAATTGAAGCAGTGCTAAAAGTTTGTTTTTGCATTATGTAGGATGCTTGGTTCTGTACGAAATTATAACACTTCGCCTGACCACAGCCAAGAACCACTTTACATTGATTGCTTTAAATTGCGCCCAAGTGCAATTATTGCCACAATTGACGGCTATTAATAATGGTTTTTAAAATATTAAAATAGTGATTACTCCAGCAGACTTTTGCCTCTCTTCTAGTGACTTTCTGACATCGAGCCTAGGGATTGCCTTTTAAGCCATTAGTTATGCAATAGCAAAGGATAGTCGAAACACATCAAAGAGCACTCCTTTTCCCTCCATTTTTTTCAGGCTGGCCCACAGTCAGCGATCTAATATTACTCGCTTGTAGGAAATTAAACTCGGGATGATTTCCGAATGGGGCCACTTCACAGGAACCAGATGAATAGAGTTTGGAGGACTGAATTTCCCTAGGGGGAGTGAGAGTTGGGAGGGTGGGGCAGGCAATGCTACATTACTCTCTGGACCTTGATTTCTGAGGAAGTCCTGATGCCAGAGGGGGGGCACACCTAGGAAGAAGCTTTCATGGATGGTCTCTGTCGGAGATGAGGTCCTTGATGAGGACCGGTTTTTTTTCTATTTTGAGGTGGGGAGGTTTGCGGTGGAAGCTGCTTTTCAGAAAGCTTGGCCCTCTGTGGTGGAGTTGGTTCAATCTAAAGGACTCGCGTGCGGGATTCCCAGGCTTTGTGTAGGAACGACACGGACGAGAAAAAAAGAAGCCCGTAAAATTTGCTGCTGATCTGACCTTCCCATGATCCTTAGAACTGCTGACAACCCAAG
>KZ538800.1:0-33744 GCA_000934665.2 Catajapyx aquilonaris | reverse complement strand
CCCCCCCCCCCCCCCCAGCCATTTTAGATGTGGTCTGCGACAGATGGTGGCAAAGGCCGAGCCAGCAGAGAGAGACCCCTGGACCGATGAGAATGACCACTTCCATATTCCATATCCTCGCCCAGTCCCCCTTCCGCACACTGTCAAAGGAAGAATGGACTTGCTTCTCCAAGGACGACCTACTTTTCCGTCCAGGCATATCGGTAGTCAAATGCTTCAAACGATGCGTAATCTCTCGATCCACGAGTAGTATATATATTTTTTTAAAAAAGATGAAAGGTTGGAAGGCGTCATCAAATGCGAAAAGAGGGGAAATTGGCTTCCTATAGAAGCGCCTATGCAGTTGGTTAATATCGGGATTTTCATGGAAGCGGCATTGAAGTGGTGATATTGACCCGGAATGCAGATGCGGCTAGGATATCGTGCTGCAAGGAAGTTACTCAGCCTCTGTTTTAAGCAGTTTGGATCGGAACAGGCTTTATTGAAAACCTGGTTTGAGGTGACAATCAAATGCAAGATCACAAACGGAGTTCGCACCTTTGAGAGAGATAATGGGTGCGAGAGTGGAGGTCGATTTCAAAGGATTAGAACAGGTCAGTGAAGATTGCTTATTGACGGGAGAATAATATGAAATTAGGTATTCGTACGCAACTATCCTTCGAAGCCCACTTAAACGAGTTTGAAACTACATGGAACACAATGTTTTGTAAAAGCAGCTAAACTAAGTATTCGTCACGGGAAATTGAATTTTTTGCGGCTACATTAACTATTAAACTAGGCCTACCATGAATAATTAATATGTTCAGTCAGGAGAGTAAAGATCGGAAAATGCTCCCACTTACTGTAAAATTATTATCTTCTACGGTGGGGAAAATTAAAAAAGTTTCACAATCATTAGCTGGATTGAAGAGGTTGACTTTCAGAATATTTTATAGAATTATAACATCCGGAGCTTATAGGCAGATAGAAGATATTACCTCACTAAAATGGTATTATAAATGCAATTTGAAAGATATTTACATACCAAAATTTTTATGACATTTGGCAGATTAGCTCTTGACACATTTGAGATCATAATTTTCCATCTCCCTAAGCAAAAACTCTCGACACCTTTCACATGACTGTTAACGGACCTTGCCCCTCATGTAACCCTCGTTGTATGTCCGACAGGATTTTGAAAGCCAAAGTGCGTCATACCCGCAGCATGGATCCTTGAAGCGTGGGATTAAAATTGGCCAAGGGAGATCAGGGTGTGAGGAGATGGGGGCCAAATAAAGAGGCTGCATTATCGGGCCAAAATGGAGCAACCCTGCACATATTTGCTTTTGATGAGTCGGGTTGATACATCACCAGATCAAACCCCGGGTCCATTTTACGACTGCACAATCCATTTGATTCCAAAAAAAAGGCACCCGGAATTAGGTCCGGATCATAATTTCCACTCGTTTTCGGTCCCACTGCTCATGCCAATCCGAGCGAGACAATGCGTCTTGATGTCGTACTGTGCTACTAACGAACGAGAGTTCGGACGCGTTATCCCAAGCCCCTCGCTCCGGTGTTTATAGTACGGGGAATAATTTTCAATAGCCGCGGACACACTGGCCTACTGATGGGCCCAAGTCAAACTGACGGCTGGCCCTAATGAAATTTCCGCTACGGTGAAGGCACGCTTTAGTTAATTTTACTACGCCGGGGGAGCACATGCAGTGCCGACCAACAAAAAAAAGGGTTAATTATTACGAGAGAGAGCTAACGCAACGAGGATCTCCCAAGGCATTTTTGTCGCATGCAATGCATTGCGACCGGGACACTGTGGCATACTGCGAACCTATAAAACTAGACTCCGATTTCCAAATGTATACTACAGTACGACTATACTGTAGCTCCGGTTCATACTGTGCAATTAGCTTATTTAGTCAGGTGTTCGGAGCAACGCACACTAATTTTACAACGAGGTAATTACCTGGGAAGAGAACGGCCTATGTACAATATTTATTTTCTTGCTTCTGTTTGTCTTCACCCCCTCCGTGTAGGCTACTGTTCCGGCACAATTTAATTTGGACAAAACTCATCGCAGTTTATAGGCTTCTTGCAGCAGGAGTCGGATAGTAGAGCGGTGGCAATCAGCGCTCCAATCGGCTCCAGAAACTTTACCTCTTGGGGCAGAGCGAATGAAATCAATCGAAATCACTCCGGCACATCAGTCCCTCACAGTTCACTCCCGGGCCTCTCTTTTACCCGACAATAACCTGAACCCGAAGAAAAGCGAGAGAGAAAGCATATACCTCACAAACAGTGCGAGGCAGCAACAACAACAACAATCGAAGAAGAAAAAAAATTGCGAAGAGAGTTGTGGTAGCGTTCAAAGGATTGTTTCTTCAGCGCCGCACAGGCGGCATTAATCTCTTCATTGTCACGAGGCAAAGGATGAGCCGGATGAGATTAATGGATTTTGAGTGCTCTCGGGGAGAAACTAGCTACGTCTTGTCTGGCTTCAAAGCAAATGGGGCGTCGTTGTCAGAATGGCAACTTTAGGAGACGCGTTCGGTTTACGCGATTACTCCGGGGCCTTAATCCGGGATTGCGCTCACCCGCAAGCGAGACGAGATGTGCTCGCACTAGCTAGCCCCCTTTTTTTTGGACAAAACTTTGTTACCTATGTCTATGAATATTCTGGTTCTACATACTCCAACGGTTCTAATAATTCTTTTACAACCTGCTGGTAGAGATCGTGGTCTTTTTTTTAAAGTGTCGCAACAAGAAACACATGGTGCAGGTAATGTCCGTCAGCCCTGCTGCGTCCATTTTTTTCCTCTGGAGTGGAAAGCAAAAAAAATGGGGAGGGGGGCAAGTTTGCCGCTTGGCATAAGCAACTGCGAGATGGGCAAGCAAAAGGGATGCTGAGGCAGCTCTCGCCAGACACAGGGAGGCTTAAGGGCCCCATTTGATTCCCGGCGAGAGAGCCCGGCCGTATTCCCTTCCGGACCGCTAAAAACTGTGATAAAAGTGGTTGGAAGGCGATTCCCCCCGTGGTTTTGCAAGGCATTTCATATTCGATGGTGTCCCACTCTTATATTATATCCCGGCCATCTTTTTTTCGTTAAAAAAAAGGGGGACGACCTAAGTGGAGTTTCATGCCGGGTTGTACGTATTCATTTATGGACACTGCTCGCTCACTAGGATTACTTGCAAGGGAAAAATGTTTGATAGATAGGCAGCCTTCTTTTTTTTTACTATCATGCTGTTTGCGGTGGGCATCAAATCAGGAAAATATGGACCAGGGGAATTTGGCATAAAAGTTGTGTGTGCGGGGCACTTTGAATGGAAATTGTTGGGTCTTAGGAGCAGTTCCGATACCACCAACGAGGAAACGATGGTAATCTCCATCGCCTCTCAGGAGGGTATATGTGCAGCATAATACGACAATAAAATTTGTGGGTTGGGTCTGTCGCAGTCCCTGTGGTATAATGGTGGTGTTACATTATGTACGAACGGCTGATCACTTAATGGAACCGTATTGCGACCTGATTCATCGCTATTTTTACAATCAGAGCTTTCGCGTGATGGGAGTCGTGAAAGCTGGGAAGTTGAGTTTGTTGATTAATAGGAAGCGTTGAAATTCAGTCTGTTTACGAGGGAATAACTGCTGATTTATTTTTTACTCAGACTTACAGGTTTGCCATTGTACTGACGCATTTTAGAGATTGCCACAAAGCGCATTATTGCAAAAAATTATGAAATTATACTTTTCCTGAACAATAATCAATTGTAAAAATTGCGAACTTTCTAACATCGAACATGAAAATATTACACAAAAATATTTCAACGCTCTTACCACCTGCTGTGGCCACATGAAATTTTATTCTATTTCATAATTATGATTTTAAAATTCAGATTTCTATGTTGAGGTTCTAATAAGTCAAAAACTGAGTTTCACTTTTTATCTAATTATCATTATGAAAATTGTTACTAACAATTATCACGATCGGTACCAACACGGATCCTGGAAACATTCTTTTGAGATGTGGTAGCCTATAGATATATTATTTTTTGAACTTGGAACATCTTATGACTAGTGATAAATATGTAATATTTTGGATTTAAATATGATCTATATGTGGTAGGCTAATTAGCGATGAACAATCTAGTTTCACTACTCTAATGCAAATACATTTATATCGCATTGACGTTACAGTATTGGGAAATTTATATACATATTTATTGAAATAGAGCAACTATTTGATAATCGTTACTACATCAGTGGGACAATTATAAAATTATAAATTATATTATTGAAAGCCAAAACATTTCATGCGTGAATTTTCGCTCAAAGCTATGTCGATTATTATCCACCTCAATGTAGGTATTACACAAACGATTCAAATCCCTAAATCGGCTATTGCTTTAAAATTAGTGTTATACTAAAGTGCAACCAGAAACACAGAATTAATGTGAAAAGACCTTGACTTGCAAGGAATATATCGGCAACCAATATCATGAACGGTGGTTCTGTACACTAAAAACTGGATATTACTTTTGCAGACTTTTGCGCTAAAAGCACTCCAAATGCTTTTACATGACTTGCATTTACTTTTTATCGGTTGTCATAGTCATAAGAACTGTATCGGAATGAGACGGTGCATTGCCTGAGGTCATGGGATGTTCTTGTTGGCCTGCCAGTCAGTGATGTTTGGCTGAATCCCACTTGACAGCTCTCCGATGAAATTGCTCAGGCCAAGGGCAGAAGAGCAATAACGCGTCTCTCCTTCCCATAAAGTCATCATCTACGAGCTTGGATCCTTCACTATTATATTTCCCATATTAATTTACGTGTTTACATATTTAGGCCTGCTATTCATGCCTCCTGCATCGCAGTTTAATAAACGTACAAAGCTGATCTTGGTTTAATTTTCAGCATTTGAATACCCCCGCTTGATTAACGTTTGATGTGTGCAGGTATAGCATGTCTTAAAGTGACTGTACGTGCCATTTTTAACTCCGCTAATTAATTACCAGCCCAACTCTTGTGTAGATAAGCTATACTTGCGTGAGTCCCTTACTTGTTAGAGCAATTTCGTTTCTCTCTCAATTCCGTTTCGCCAACTTTCGCAACAACAAAAAAGATACACAAAGAAAGCCCAAGTGCATTACGCAGAATCAAGACGCTTCTAATTAGTGTTACCGATTCATTGCTGCGGAAAAGGGTTTCGGGAGTGTTTAATTGCCTCCCTTGCTGCTTGTAGCTGCTTCATTTCTGACGCCACCACAGAGGATAGTCTCAAAGATCTCCACCATTTTGCCACATCTCTCTTTTCCACCCCCACCCCCCACTTCTAGACACCCGGGCTCCTCTTTTCATAAATCACATCCCGAAGGGTATTCTCAGGCATATTAATGTTGAAGGGCTAATGTAGTTATTTGCACTTCCCCAGCCATACGGGGGCTTCTTTGTTTCGTCCTGGAGCAAATACCACAGTCTGACACGCTCTAATAAGTAGGCGCAATTAAAATTCATTTTCAGGGAGACACGCTGCAGGAATGATCCGAGAATGCTAAATTAACCCGCCGGCTTTCAAAAGCTGCTGGTAGAGATATAATATAAGACTCTTCCTACGTCTTCTTTGTTCCGAGACTGACTCGACTTACCGCAGTGGCAGAATGTACTGTACATTGTGCTGTATATCATGCACAAGCAGATGTAAAAGGATAAAATGGTGTAAAATGTTTCGATGCTAATGAGCTTGTGGGATTCATTTGCAGGGTGTGTACAGTACTGCTCAATTCCCAACTTAAAGAGGACCTGGTTTGACGCAATGAAAGATTACATTTCCCTTATTAATAAGAAACTACATGCTCACGACTTATTAGGTAGCACATCAGCCTGATAATCTAGGTGCGAAACCAAAATTGCACTCGCAGTTGAAACTGGCATTCCGGCTTTTAATTTCTCTCCGCCACTTAAAATAATTAACGCGACCGTTATGGTTCGGACGTTGTCATTTTAATTATTAATATTGCAGCAGGTTACAGTAATAAAATGCGTTGCCTTGCAGCTTACTTAGACTCCGCGTTGTTGCAAACGACATTGTCATTCAACTCGACAGTTGTGCTGCAAAGAGACATATATTTTAAGGCATTTTATTACATATACAATAAGGTACTAATGAAGACTTAATATTATAACATACTATTACAAGCTCCACAATCTCATGTTCACCAAGCTATGTATCCCAGTGTCTGCTATACGATAATTAAAGCGCTTCCAGCATCATTAAAACAGGTGCTCAGCGCCAATTGGGACAGTCCGAGCCAGTGTAGGCTCACCAGTGAGCAATCAATCTCCTGAGTGGACACGGCCTGAAACAAATGGTTCGTCTCATGGGGGAGATGGGGGAAGTGACCATTCCGCCTACACTCTCCATCGCATCGGAAAGATTGATAAAATTAAAAAAAAGAGGAATCGAGCCATTTTCCCCGGGTGTAGTTAACACCGATAACTCTTTAAACTGCTAGTTGGAGAGGTTTTCCTGCCCTCGTCAGCAGCTCCGGCGATCAAGAATCTAGCTCACCCCCTCGGGCATTATTCGCCTGCAACTGAGCATGAGAAACCATTTTAATGTTCGTGGTAGGACTTGCCTAGTGCATTTTCCTGTTCCGGACAAAAGCGTGCCTTCAAGTAACCAAAAAAATACTTTCAAAAAAAAATCGCTTAGAAACATTACAAGTTAGATGCAGTAACCTAGTTTATGATTGTTGCTAATCATCGGTTTTATTCTGAATAATCTACTTGTTACGAATGATATTTTTTTTGTAATAATTCGCAATGGAGAATCTATTTCTAGTATATAATCCTTAGGTTGGTAAGTTTGACTTCCCCTGAGGCATTCTGAGCATCTGGCTCCAACAGAGCAGCCCCTTCCTTCCCAAGTTGGAGAAATTAGTGCAACCCAACTCCAGATAGAGCAGCGTCACACTTTCCTGCCTCTTTCCATTGTCGTCCGGGAGACAAGGCTTGGAAGGATCTGGCTGGATAATGAACCTGGCTGGTACAAAAGGCCTCTCTTCGCTTTGGTCTGTACGTGTGTGTGTGTGTGTGTGTTCGGACTGGACAAACCCCCCCGGAGGCTGGTGCCGCCATGATGGGGTGCTCGATTTGCCTGATTATAAATCCATCGCACTAGTAGGAGAAGTCGCCCCCATTTATCCGGGGTTGGTTCCGGGAGTCTCCCTGACTCGTTTGTGGCTTGTTGCGCTGGGGGTCCTTAATCAGGAGACAACGCGGAAAACTTCCACGGTCTAATTTGTGGCCTGGTTCTACTCCTTGCAGCTCACCATCGAATCTAGCAAACATTCTATAGGAAACCATAAAATGCGGAAATTAATCCGTAGGCGACTCTGAGGTAATGAGTTGGAAATGCTGAATTCCAAATGGCAACTTCAGTCTTTCCGAGAGAGAGAGAGAGAGAGTTGGATGCTCTCAAGATCTACCCGAGCTTCATCTTTTTTTTATTTTAAGGAAAGACATTAATATTGGAGGAGGAAGAATTGGATTCCGGGGGCCGAGCCGCATTCGAGTCGAATCCGGGCGCAGTTCGGTTATTCCCCCCTTTTCCTTCTTACCACCTTTTTTTTGCCGCCCCCGGATTTTCTGACTTGCCGCCTCTTCGAGATGCTTGCAAAATGACGGAGGCTCTGGCATTCCTTATTATTCGCACAAACTTTTTTTCCCCCATTAGTTTAAAGAAATGCATTGAGCTGCTTGAATATACTCAATATCTTACATATTATAAAACAGAAAGTTTGTTGCTATTTATGTATGTCACGGCTACCTAACCCACTTTCGGACTACTGACAGTACTGAGAATTCAAATTTTATTTCTGTTGCACTCACAATTTCGTCTGTTAATGTGCATTATGAAACTTAACTAATATTATCGAAAATATGCGCCCATTTTTTTGCGAGCTAAAATCCCGGACGGGGACTCAGCCTGTATAAAAACAAGTTGATGCGAAGTGTTCCGGATTCTCCGGGCGGTGGTTGATGCTTCTTGCAACCATATTACTGGGCTAGAAAATGGCTTTATATGTGCATGGCAGCTGGTAGTGAGCTGTATGGAAAGCGAGCCGCGATCCGGATTCCACTGACGTTTTTAGTGTATCCGGAACCCCCCCCCCCCCTCCACTTTCCCCACTTCCAACCCCCCCATTTCGGTCTATCCTGGGCTATTACTTGGAGCCCGCTCTCTGCAGAATCCGTGTAATCCAACGCCCCACTTTGCCCAAACTGAAGAGGCTTCCCTCTTGATAAAGTCCGCAATTTACGTTTTTTCCCCCCCTAGCCTTTTCCCAACGAAAAAAAAATCCGGACTTGTGATTTGATCCGGAAGCTGACCGTATCATGTAATGCAGCTCCCTGGATTTTTTTTTGTGTGTACTGTAATTGTGGGTGGGGGCGTGAGGCTGAAGCATTCCAGTAAAGAACAGATCAAAGGGGGCTAAGGGGAGACCATAAGCTCGTCTTTGGAACGGTGTTCCGGGAGCCAGAAACACGGCCAGCAAATTACCTCCGGATTGCAGCTCGGAATTTCTCCTCTCCCGGAGTGTCCGAACCTTCCCCTCCCCGGAACCACATGCAGGCTGGTGACAGTCGCATTGTTTCCGGAGAGAAGAGAGAGGAATTCCTTATTGGGAGGACTTGCTTTGTCTCGAATATGAGAAGGGAATTCAGATTCGTAATTGTTGCCTATGGATTGGACTGGCAATTCGAGCCCTTTGAGGTTGGCATGAGGTCAAAGGGCCTTCATTTCTGCTGGCACAGTATTAAATACCTGTACTTTATCATTCGTGCAATTTCTTGTATCTGCAATATTCATTCGTACATATCCGACAGTTGGACGACCGTGCTCATTTGTTGCCAAATTGTCAACGCGCTATTTAAATTTTATAATTCCATTACATTAATTAAGCACCAAATAGCCGATTTCACTTGATTGGGTTATCCGCCAATAACGAGGTAATCATAACACGCATCCATTATTATAATTATGACCGTTCACTCCACTCCGAGCACAAAGCATGGATTACTCCTATACATATGCGAACCAATTCAATGGCTTCAGTTCCGGTCGGCCTGTTCCCGACTGTTATTTTATTAACCATAGTTTTATTGATAACTGATACATAGTTGTGTAACCGCATCAGGGATAATCTGTGTATACTATATTCCACATTAGAAGTATGTGTTATGTAAACATATGTTGGATTTTATAGATGATTTTTTTTACGAGCGCAACCGAGTACGCATCCACACTCGCGCACAAATTCACACCGCGGTAGCATATAAGGTTCGTTCCAGAGCCTTGTCAACGTCGCAAAAGTCGGCCATATTGTTACCCTCTCAATATTAGAGTTGGAAACAATTTGCACTCAATTAAAAAAATATTCATCTTATATTAAGTCACTCAAAATCATAGCTGTATCCTATATGCATTATTTGTTAGTAGCAGTTATTGACTAGTGGCTAAGACGTCCTCTGCATATGACACCACCACATTCTCAAGATTAGAGTTTCTATGGAGGGTTTATCTACTTTGGGACGTGGTTTAGCTATAAAAATGCAATGGGACGAACGAAATAGACGGGGGGGTCGGCCATAATTCTACTCGCTGCAAAGAGTTGGCGGACATTCTCTTGAAGTATTTTGTTTGTTTTGGAGCAAGTTGGGTCCCCCCCCTCCTCCCCCCTTTCCACGCTCTAAAATGGCTGCCACCCCCACCCCCTCTTTTTGAAGCAGTAACTGTGTAGCATTGGATTATAAATCAGTGGCAGCGGGGAGTGAAGGAGAAAAGGGCCTGTGTTGGAAAGCCCCAGGACGTCACTCTAGCCGGTGGGTTTTAAGGGAAAAGAGCCGGTCTGGGTACACAGCTAAAACCAACAGACTGGGAGCAATTTGCACACCTATGAGGCACGCGTGTTTGCAAGTCTAATGCTTGAAAAGGGGAGGGGGGGGGAGCCAGAAAAGCAGCCAGGCCCAAACTGACAGATTCAGTTCGGACGTCGTGCTGAACGTTGGGGGCTTGGATTGTTCAGGCTTATCTGCAGCCAGATACATGCGCCCACTTCCATTAGTACAGGCTATAGGGTATGAGATAGATGAGCTGGGAAACTAGGAGTGAAAACAGCCCTCCTGACAGATCATTTTCGCAGGTTTAGATCAGGATGAAGAAAACCTGGCTTTTGTTGTCCACTGTTGTGATGTCGCGGGAGTAAAAAAGCGGAGGCCGTTATTACCAGGGCCAGTTTAGAAATTAGGAGTGTAACCGAAGCAGCCACGGTTTTCTGCGGATGTTGGCAACATTATGGAACAGTTTCTGTTGCTCCTGGACGTGAACGTAGACAGTGACTGAGCACAGGTGCTGCTGTGCACGACAGCATAATTGATGTTCAACCTATTTTTAAAAAAATGTCTTGGAAATTCAGGTGAGAATGCTCTCGGGGTTGTACTCTTCACCTGTCAAGATATATTGCGAATTGGAAAAATGTAACCGCAAAGGCTGCGTCGCAATTTTTGCAATCCCCCACGATATATTTTTGGGAGTAGGCCAGGAAAAACCATTGAATGGCCCACCCCCCTCCTGCGCCATAGAAAGCGTCGCCGTTTCCACTGCAGATGCCACGGTTATCATTCGGAGTCTGAGCCGTATCGCCAGGAGAAAACACATCACAGCCGGTGTTCTCAGCTGTGTCCCTAAGCAGTCAAATGGGGCTTCCCTAGTCAAGGCTCTTGCCTTCCTTTGGCGATTCCCAGGCGCCTGTACTTGTCATCGACCAGTGGCGTCTGCTTCTTGACACCAGGTCTCCTATCTGTGGGCTGGCCTGGAGACCCACTCCCTAAATAGCTTCTTGTTCTCGGCACGCGAGCTTCTCAATAGTCCCACTGCTGTCACCACGGGCTATCGGATTTCCCCTCTTTGTACAGACTTCCGTGGCACTCGCTTCTGACGGAATGGATATAAGCCAACCCCACTTCATGCCGAGGAAACCAACAACAAACAGTTTATAGGGATCAGAAGGGTATATACAAGAGTGGGGGTCTTTGTACTGCTGATAGTCGATAGCAATTGAGAGTAACGCCTCCTCGAGAAGGGCATTGCTAAATGTGGATAGAAGGCAATTAGCAGAGTGCTTTAGTAATAGGTATGTAAGGAACAAGCACGTATACTTACTAAAGTTTCAATCTTCATTAGCTCGAGTGTAGGTTGAAAATGGAGCTACAGAATATAGGACAGTGTATTAATTAACGTGTTATGTTAGAGCTGCTAAAACAGCGAAAATAATAATTAATCTCGACATTTTTCTAAAACCGACAGACGGGAATTTAAAAATATTTTCTAATTCACTTAACCACAACTTTCTAAGAGCTTCACTATGGCAATCAGGACAATCCTGTAGTAATCACAAAGGAACTTCCTCCTATGCTTCTACTTGTACAGTACTAAAGCTTCACTCTTCATTCAATTAAGTTGGTTGAAAACACGTTGTAATAATACACCAGCGAAATATATTACAGAAGTCGGAGGAATAGTTGCAGCGCCTAAAGAAAAAAAAAATTGGCATAACCGAAGCGCTATAACGGCAGAGAGTTGAAAATTCGATTGTATGGCAGTGAAATCTGAGTTATAGCTTTATATCGTGGAAACTTTATCCATTGCGAATTTTTGGGTCTTAAGGGACGTGTCGCGAAATCATGTTCGATCCTGATTTTTTTTACAGAACAGACGAGCCATTGTGTTTTAAAACATGATATAACCTGATAAATGCACACTATCTATACTTCACAGTTTAATTTATTGCATTGGAATATATGCATTACAACGCCAACTATTGTGTGCAAATTTTTAAATCAGTAATTTAAAGATAAAAAAGCATAAAAGTCACGATCTGCATTTTACTCGATGCTTTTCCATTGGCAAGGCTGCATGCCTGCACGACATTGGATTTTAGTGAGTGCATTTCGAGGGGTGTGCAGGCAAAGAAATCTCCAAAATCGAAATTGAGTTAGTGTACTCCCTGCGTAGAATGGGGAAGTTTCAGAATTCCGAAATAAACTCTCCCTCAGAGAGTTATACGATGTTATAGTCTGTTTGGCATGCAAAAGACGAACTTCATGGTCTCCGCCTTTTTTTTCTGGAAGTGCTAAAGGGAGAGGAGATTGTTTCTTTACTTCACTGCACCCTACTCTTTGGTAGACGGTATTAAAGGTATAAAATCAGGCATTTTTTTATATTGCGTGTAATATTAGTATAGGAACCTTGGGAATATGTAAATCTCGCACATTTTGTGTCTGTGTGCGTCCGCTGCCAGCTCAGCATAATCATTAAGCCTTAGTGGCTCTTTAGCATGCGGTGTTGGATGTGGCATAAGTGTCCCTTTCTGAGCAGGAAATGTCGTCCATGGAAGGCAAAGAGTGCCCCAGATTCCTGTCTCGCCACCTCGTAAATGAGGGCAGGTGCCGATCCAGTAGCCCGAGAAAGCAGCTATTCCTATGGAAGCAGCCCCTTATCTCCCTCTTTTGGACGGCCCGGAGATACGTGTCCGGGCCTCCTGATCCGCGGATCCACTCATCCGGATCTCCACGGACGGATAAGCCTGACCTGCTCTCAGACGTTCCTTTTGTGTGTGTGCTGCTGGGGATAATTGCATGCACTAAATTTTGTCCGGACAATATTGGATCGCAAGTCGTCCCATACACTTTAACGCCGCCAGTTCATGTAACGCAGTGTTTGAACATCGATTATAAAAGTTTAAAATGCGGCAATCCGACCGTGGCTATTCAATTATTTGTGCAAACTAACCATGGCTTGCGTACAGTCATGGGGCTAAATAATTGAAGCAAGATGAAACTACGCTCTTGCATAGTTTGAAACTAATTCGGCCTCCTATTCAACATTCTTTCCCCTGCACATTGTAAAGTTTCGAGGCGCTTTTCTTGATATATGCAAGAATCATGAGCCACGTTTTGGTTCCTCGTTGCCTCAGTGTTACAGTGCCCCCTGGCTGTTAGGCTTTTTTGGCTTACTTAAAAGGCAGTTTGGCTGGTCCCAAAGGCAAGGATGAAGACGATCTCTTTGTAAAACTCCGGATATGATAGGATGTGCCCAAGAGGCTGTGGGAAGGGGAAAAAAGATGGACGGAAGGATACTGTACAGTTCCGTACAAGCTTTCGAAGATGACTCGACGAAAAGCTTCTTTCAACAAAGCTGAGACTCTGGATGGAACTGACACCTTTTTTTGAATTGTACAATTTATCAATAACATTTGTCAAATCGGAAATGAAGAAAACAGTGTACACTTTTTATTGGATGTTACTAGTAATTACATTGTCTCACACTTGGCTAATTAGTCTATGATTGTTAGTTGCCAACTGCCCGTATCGATGTCTGCCCATAAAACGTGGTATGAAAAGCTTTGTGCAAAGCGATGCAGTAATACGTAGCGCATTAATTCCATACTTTGTACGCTTAATACCTGCGGATAGCGCTGAGTGGCACTAAAATAGAGGTTACTATGGACTGGGTTACCGCAATCGAGCTATAAGGCAAAGCCGCTTAAATATTGTAGTCCGGATACAGAGACTGTAAGCGCGGCTGGATATCTGCAAAGATTATCCGGTCTGGTGCCATTTTTAGCGGGAATGGCTCTCGCAAAATCAATAGGCCTAAAACGCCTATTTGCAATAATGGCAGTGCAGTTAAAAATGGTTGTGCGAGTTTACCCGGATTAGGTCAGCGGATTTTCACATGTAAAAAATATTTCCGGATATTTCGTTAAATATCCGCATTTTTTTTTCCTGAGCCTACACCTGGGAATGTACAGGAAGGAAAATGAGACGAGAGAGGCCATATAAGTATTGGAGTTCCTAGTTCCAGCCAGGTCGGAATTTGATGTAGGAATTCCTGGCCCTGCTTATGAAACTGAGCTCCATGGACACTGGAATGGGTTTAATCGTGTCAGACATGAATTCCAGTCAGAATGCCTCTCGAGAGGGCAATAAATCGGCCAAAAAAATATTTTTCACCTCTGAGAGAGAGATATCGCTATTCTTGTGTGCGTGCCCCTCGTAAAAGAGTGTGACCGTGAAGCAATGCATGGAAAAGCCAGTTAGTACACATTCCCTTGCTAGCTCTCGTCATCATTCTAGGGGCTGAAGTGCGGGTTCGAGAGAGAGAGCGAGAGAGTTGGGGTGAAAAAAAATATAGGGAAGAGAGAAACGTTTGGACTGTGTTGATGGAGCGAGTGGCTGCTTGTGTGCGAAATTTTTGCACAGTCATGCTGTTGGCACACTGCCAAAAAAAGAGAGAGAGGGCGTTTTGCAGGGCTTGGATTTAGGTGGCGTTTAATTCCTTCTAACGCTTGCTTTTTTTCCGTTTGGTGGCAGTGGGGCATCATGTTAACGCTGGACCCTGGCTGTTTCATGAACACGCCACATGGCCGTTAACCAGCCAAAACACCAGGCGTGATGGACGTAATAATTTCCTTAAAGCGTGTCCGACCCAACTCAAATGCACCGCGTTGTGGACACACTTGGACGCTTGAGGACAAAAGCGGACGCCATGATCTAACTCATTGTCACAGCAGGGAAAGGGGGGGAAAGTCGGTTTAATTCCGCTGCACATGGCCAGGAGACACTCATTGTCCCATTAGATGGGTATTAATTATTTGGTTTTTCGACTGCGATTTCTGTGAGTAGCCCACAATGTTCATTATATGAAGCAAGACTCTAACGGAAGTGTGCTCAGGAGTAAATTTTCTCTGTCACCAATCACAAAATAGGTTGCAAATTGTATGTGCAAAATGTGAGATTTTTTTACATAGCTATTATTACAGTTATGATTGGTTTTAAAGGTAACTTCTGCTGCATTCTTGATGTAGATACAGTGTTCAACACTCTCTAAGTTGTTTTGGCTAGTTTACACTTTCTCTATTCTTGGAAATAGCACGCATGCCTTTGGGTGAATACAGTGTTTGCCTCCACCTCGCTCCATGAACTACTGGTCTTTAAAGCGATGTTTTCCCCGATTTGAGTGCATTAATTGTCAAATCTACATGCTTAATGAATGAATAATTCCGTCGTTCAAAAAATATTTTTCACCATTAATCACGGTGTGAAGTCCATTCAATACAAAAAAAGCATAATCGATAGAATTAATTACGTAGCCCATAGATTATTGAAGCACTGGATGTACAGGTTCCTTTATGGTAGAATTAAGTACAGTGATTCTAGTAATATATTGCTGAACCAAAGTACTGTATATTCATGAACATATAATTTCATATATACTGTAATTTAGCAATATTTCGAAATAACCAGGAAATAACAGAGCAGTGTAGTTTCCATCGCTTATCTTGCCTGTATGCAGCTATTCCGGATCAGAAACCCATTAATACAGAAGTCGCAATGGCCTCTAAACATTTTAATTTCCAGCAAGCACGGATGCGATTCATTTGATATGTTAATGACTCACTTTGCATTGCAAAAATTAAAATGACCGGTATATGACTGCTGCGTTGGCCATACGGTTTTCACCTGCAATGGATATATCGAGGGAGGTAAATCGATTCTCCCTGGAACGCAATTTAATGCGCACCGGTGGCAATCAACACCCATAAATTTTGTTTGATAATTCGAGTTTGTAAAATAAAAAAGCAATATTCCCTGACACTAAAAAAAATTACAGGTTCCCCCACCCCCCCAAGTACGTGCAGCTATTATACACTCGTTTAAAACGTCCCACTGCTATCCGTTTGAGTTATGTGCATGTTGATGGAGAGAGACACACACAGTCGTAATGATTTACAAAATTAAGCGGCTAATTAATTTATGAATGCGATCAAAAAATGCATGACGAAAGTAGGGATTATCTTGGAAAATCGGGATTGCGGTTCGCTTGCATAATTCCTCACGATGGAATAAAAATACAGCTGGGGGAGTTAATTTTTCAATTCCGTTTGACCTACAAAAACATGCATTTTTCGCCCACCCAGTATAACATAGCAAACCTCCAATACTTGAATGGCCAAATCTGGTTTAGCGGCTGAGATATATGGCAGTCGGGGTCCTAATATTCATTGCTGTGTTTTTATTAGCGCAATCAGTAGCGTTGCATAATTAGTGCAACTTTCGGACCCGCTTTTTTATTAATAATAATGAGTGTGCATCCTGCGATTGGTTGCCGGAATTATGCAACCCACGTCATGGTCGAATTTCCACGCGCATCTGCCCACATAGCCATAAAGATCCCACGTCTATTATTATTATGATTAAAACTTCCTGATGAATCAACACCCATTAAAAAGGGTTTTGTGTATATATTTCGGCTCGGGGGTTAAAAAAAACACTCCCAAAAAACACCCAAGTGTTTTCAATAATTCTGCAATCAGCGACCTACGATTCTGCCATGTGCGACTAATATACGGTTACCAAAAATTTGCGTACGTTGCATGTGAATAGTCGGCTGCTTTTCAAACTGTTTGTGTTCGTGTGCGTGCATTTTTTTTACACATCCTAGTAATTGAGCCGGTTGGACACATCGTTTGGGCAATTTTGCAGCTTGACACGTTTGTGAAAAATGATGTTATTTTTTTTTAGAGCAAACCATAGTTATAACCATAATGATTATGTTTTGTCAGCTGCTGCATGTTTCAGCTGTTATCTCGTACTAGGGGGGAAATATTTGAATGTAAATGTAAAAAAAAGTTACCGCATCCTGTACCTGTAATGCACATGCAGAATCCAAGGCCTCTGAAGCGTGCACCAGATGAAAATCTTTTTCCCCTTTGAACCGACGCATTGGCTTCCATTTCGCATCCTAGAACTGGAAGACTTTTCGACCTCGAAAAGTATCTGGGGCCAAAATAGTTGGTGACTTCATTTCCTCTCTTGCGATTTTTTTTTTTCCTCTGCTTCTTCCTCTTCCTACTTTCGCTTTCTTTTCTTGGTAGCCCCTTTGCTCGCTTCGGGATGACATCCGCGATGGTATTTGGGGCTCGCAGCACTCTTATTGCCCTCTCGGAGTGGAGGCTTTATTGCCGCGGGGACAAAACTAGGGAGGGCCTTCCAGTTTTTGGACGGGACCCAAACCTACATGCGGCCTTCCCGTGGAAAATAACACAGACTCCTTATCTGCCTCCCAGCTCCTCCGGATTTATTTCCCAGTGTCCGGACCACCCTGTGCGCTATATGGCGCCTTGTCCGGATGTTCGACATACCAGAGCATTTATGGTATGTCCAACCAACGAGACCGATGGTGTTTTGTCAATGATGCATTTGGCTTATCCAATTCTGCGACTTATGGACTAATCTCCAAGTCCTTTCCGTCTGTGACTGCACTGCCAGCTAGAGAGAAAGACGAAGAGGCAAAATCAATGTCGCCAGGCGCCTAGTTTTTGCCAGCGTAACTTCTACCCCACATCCCACCCATCCCCGGAGTTCCCGGAAACTCGGACTGCGTGCGACAGGTCTTGCTGAGGAAGCCCGGAGAGGGCCAAGGGAATTTCTTTTTTTGGAGGGAAATGCAATTTCTGATCATGTTAATCGGAGGGACATTGACCGGGTAATTGTCATTTCGGCTGGGAATGAATGTAGCTCAGCAGAATTTCTAGTAACTAATTCAGGAGTTTGAAGACCTAATAGTGTGTACATATTTTTTAGAGGGACGTGAGAGGAAGCAATGGTTGGTTGGGGGTCATGTCGTTCGGTGCATTTACCCATAATGGCGGTGGCTGTTGGGCACGGTTGGCTCCCGCTGAGATGGCCGTCGCTTTTATGGAGCAGAAGGTATAACGGGTCGATTTCACTCTGGAGTTATCAGGAAGAGGGGGGGAGGAGGTATCATTAAGCAGTTTTCCGAATCGGAGGATACCAAATATGGCGCTGATGGAGCAGGGAATGGGAAGGTTATACCAGGCATTACGTGAGAAACACTTCGATAAGGAGCCCACCCCTCATCAAAGAGGAGAAGGAAAGGAGGGGTCAAGTTTAGTGTGACGGGCTGAGACTTAGGGGAAGGGGGCAGCGTGATGTCACGTTTGGATTGTTACCATCGAAGTAGAGAAGGGGAAGGAATTTTCTGGAGAGTTGAAACTTTCAACCCATTGTTTGAAAGAAAATGAAGCAACAATTATATGAGACATGTAGCCTGCTTACATTTACAGCCTGGCTTGTGAAATACAGAGTATATTATTTTTATTGAATGCAACTGAGCATCAGAGTTCAAAAATCAAGGCACGCGTTGTTTTTCCACAAATATACACAGCGAGGTCATGGTTTAAAAATTGTAAACATGAGTAAGGAGCAATAATAAACAAACCGGATGCTACATGAGCAGATAAACAGCGGAATTTGGAGCCAAAACAATCACATTGTCCAAAGTTGCTAAGGTTGCACAAAATAATTATGACGCAATTTTGCCAAATAACAATGAAGTTGGTATACACAATGCATGTAGAAAAAAGCAGTATCTTGATCAAACTCAACCTCCATTTAAAAACGGAAAAAGACGGGTCAAAAGCAACCCAAGCAACGACACTGTGTAATTTAAAAAATAGAGTCAGAAAAAGTCAGGTGCAGAACTTTGGATTGTAGCCTTACCTAGTATACGTAAGCCAAAGGGGAAAGTTGCAGATGTTGCTTTACAATTACTCTGCTTTGTATTTACCCGGCACTCCAATTAATATTTTAAGAGAGAGTTACGAGGTAAGGCTTCAGTACGGCGACACTTGAACCCAGTTATGCAATATGCTCGGCTGTATATCAATACTCTCTCTCTCTCTCACCTTGCAATTCGTCACACCGGCTTTGATCTGCGGAGAACACAGAAAATCCATTTACATTATCCTGCGATCCTTCCCATTGGGTAGCTGCAAGTTATTATATTCCTCTTCCAAAAGTTCCTGGTATGGAAATTTTCAACAGGCTCAAAAAAGAAGGAGAGATTCCGATACCATCTGAGAGCTAGTTACCGACACACAAAAAAGTCCTCGTTAACGAACAAGAATCAACCGATGCGTAAATAAGCCGAGTTGCCGTAATCATAAAGCTCATTCACTGTAAGTAACCTCAAACCATGCCAGAGCTCACAATAGAAGGAAGTTCTCTTCTGTCAAACAAGGACATAAATTGGGAAGCCCCCGTCAATTTTATTCTCCTATACAGAACCTGAAACGTTACGAAATTGATTGGCTGTTGCTTCGGGTTTCGGCAATCCCGAAAAGCCAGTTAACTTTTACCAAGGAGTAGAAACCTAATATTGGAAAGCGTCTAACGAACAAGAGTAGCCATAATTGAAAGACGTCTTTCTTGACCTCCCCGAGTGAAATTCGAGGCCGGAACAGGTCACGTGCCGCATCCTCGTTGCCGTGCGCCACGTAATTAAGTACGACGTCACGTTAATTAGTGCAGGACCAACCTGTGGAGAAAATATTGCAATGCAGTGCATCGATTTTGGGGGGGGGGGGTGTTGCTTTTCCTCTCTCTGCTGTGTGTGCTGCGTGCATAGCATAGGAAACCGCGAACCAAACAAAATAATTCCGAGTCCTGTGTACCATGTCAGTCAAAACATCACTACTGTCATCATAGCAACCGAACTTGTGTATCACATCGAGGATTTACCTAAAGGTCGTTTCCGCCCCCCCCATTTTATTTCGAAGCGTTGCATTCAAGGCCTGGAATTGCAATTGGCGTGAACAACAACGTGAAAAAAAAGCAATGGAAAGGTTGCAACTCAGTGCAAATAGGGTACCGATTCACGCTAAATAGAGGGTGGCAATGTGATTAAGCGACACGCAGCAACTGTCAGCAAACAAATGTGTTGAAAGAGTGAGAGACACTGTGCGAGTGGCTGGGTTGGATTTGGTGGCTATATATTTTTTTAATGTAATTTTGAGATAAAATTGCCTAGGTTGACACTCGAACGTCAGAACCAACTAAATAAGCACTGTATCTAAACGACCTCCCATAGTTTGTGTGAGAAATGAAGAGAACACGTTCTCTTTATTATGAAACCTACTCTCTCTCTCTTTCACAGTTTTTTTTTCATGTACGCAGCTGGTAATTATGCAAATGGAGGGAAATAACCCAAAGAGGCGTGCGGGCATTTGGCACAGACAGATGAGGCTGAAGCATTTTGGGGAGGTGGCACTAAAGGAGATATTTGTGTGCTGCTGTGGGGATTTGGCGAATGTAAAACAGCCAACTTTGCAGTATAATTAAACTTTAAGAAACCTCGTGGGCACGCCAAATTATTGTAATTCACCTTAACTGGCACCTAAAGCTCAGAATTTTTTAGGCTGGGCTCAAAGCAGGCTTGCACACAAAGTGTTGGAATGTGCCGAGGCAACTAAGGTCATACAATATTTTTGTGGTTTGCACTGGTAGCCCACAACAAAATGCAGTGTTTCAAAGGCTGGGATTTTGAAGTACATATCATGAACTCTCTTTTACAACCGTTTTTACCAAAAACACCCGAAACTCAATATTTCAATGCCAAAATTTTGCAAGTGCAGGAATTAATATCAAAGGAGCAGCATGGTTTCCCTAGATAATCCGGAGGAAGAGTCATTACCCAAGTTTAGTTCCCCCTATTCCCCCGGATTGCCCGGGTCGGGAGTGTGCCAAGCAAGCTGCATGAGACACAAAATCCGGGTTGGAAAAAGATGCATCCTCTCAGTTATCTTCTGGGAGAAGGCAAAGGAGGGGGGGTTTGTGGGTGGGGGGATCCGCCTTTGTTGTGGGAGATGTGGGGGCTGTTGGAGGGACTGGGACAATGTAATCCGCAGTGAGAGCCAAGGTCGCTGGCACATTACGAGCAAGCTTGGCCCGACTTGATCTTGGTGAGATTGGAAGGTGCTTAGGGACAGGGATTAAGTTTGCTGCACAAACAGACGGTGAGTTAGTGAGGAGGATTTGGCACCACCCGAATATTCACTTGAGGGTAGCTCGAGAAAATTGCAACAATTGAATTACTAAGCATCATGTCTACAACCCAACAATGAAAGCGACCACATTCATCCTTAATGTTCAGAGCAACCCATACGTCATGGGGTCATCTACTTTCCAGGATATTGTAACATGATGCGAGACTTGTAAAAGGACGAAAAATAAACATGCGACACATTGCTGTGGCTCAATGAACATTGCCGATAAATAATTAAACGCGTACTTTGGAGCGAGCTGCAAATTTAATGAATCGTTGCATACCAAAAAAGCGCAACACAGTCCACGGTTGTGCGTGAGTAAGCGCGCATTATTATTTTGTGAGATGCCAGGCCCTTGAATGCTTGTGTAAGAACGAAAGTTGCTTGCATAGTAATGGTGACACAATACTAGCATGGTAGCGAAAGTTACATAGAACACAATACGCAGGCTTACAATAGAGGCTAAAATGCAGAAAACTGGTCGTTAGCCGCGGCAGACACACACACACAAAAAAATCGTTACAATGCAAAACTTTCACGCTCATATTTCCGCTTAATGATGATAGACATTTTATCGCGCCAGCCATTATAACTTTCACTCGATAGTGAATAATAACTTTACTTTAGACAAAATAAGAACCCCGGAGCTTAAAAGTTCCAGTTCAGCCCGTTCTCTCTTTTTTTAGCAGAATTTCCTGTACATGCTCTGACTTTTACTAAACCTCCACGGACAAAATATGACCATTGATATGATTTTTTAAATTCTCCATACCATGTACGACGCACTAGAATAACCTTAGCTGTAGATCCTCCCTCTGGCCAACATTTCGCATAAAAATCCATCCTTGCTGACTGACATGCCGGACCCCACTGCAAGGGCTCAAAATTTTTTGGGGGGAAATAACCATACGACCATCCACTATTTTTTTGCACGTGCGGTTCTTCCGGTTACACGAAAGGGAAGCCGAACAGGGCTGGGCATAAAACTATGCAAAAGCTAAATTCGGGTCAATGGGTGCGGGACGATACCACATTTGCCAAATGAATTCCGTTGCAGGCATCACCCTCAGCCATTACTAATTCACCAACTCGTGTTTGCATATTAAATGTAGGCGACGGTAGAAGCTGCAGGGTCTAGAACAGAAAACGAAATATTTTAAAGCCAAAGATTGTTGCTAAAATGTGTTCGTAACAAGGCGTGTACTTGTATCAACATACAGAAATATCGGACTTTAATGATCTGAACATTGGTTTGCTGCCAGTAGTAACAGGCATTGCCGCAAAAAAAAAGTTACATATCGGTATTATAATTACAAGCCGCCTAATTAAGTCCGTGCTTTTACTCTCCCACATCCAATAAGAACCGGGGAGTTTGCGTTATTCATTGGGATTAAATGGAGTTGAAGCACAGATAACATGCAAGAGAGGTAAAAAAAATAATCGCAAACGCAGTGTGGGCGGAACTGCTGACTTTGTAATTCATCCACCAAATCCAGGTTTTTCCCCTCATGCAATCTGAATTTCACGTGGATAAAAACCCGTATGCAAATGTGATATTGCCGATAACCCTTCATCCCATTCGAGCCCAATTTTACAGATAAGACATCCTCCCCCTCCGTTGTATGTAAATGCAAGCTGCTCTCTAGATTTCTTATCTTTTTTTTTCTTCTTTTGGAAAAGAGCGGTTAGAGAGTCTGTCTGATGTTAGAAACAGCGTTGGGTCTCTGGCCTTATGTCCTGTCACATTGGATTCTGTCTCTTTCCACTTCCAACCCCACCCTACCAACCACCATCCTTATCGATATGCAAAGCAGACGGCCTTTCTTGGCTCGCTCCAGCATGAAGCCTGCAACTGATAGCTCACGATCTTTTTTTTTTTCATTCCAGCGAGAATTAGGACCCTATTCGCCGTTTATGTCGTGAACATTTATGGTTAATCCAGCCATCATAAAACTATGGTTATGCTAGCGTAAATTTGATTTATTTGTTACGAAATTGGAGGGGAGGTCTGGACGTTAAAAAAATTGGAACGCGCAACAAACTAATGCGTGGTCATGAATATTCATTTAAGTGGATGTCATTAGAGGGGGGGCGAAGGTAACTTTAGAGTCAACTTTGAAGTGGCGGTACTTTGGGCGAAGGTAATGCAATTAGATTGCATATTTAAGTAATCATATAGACTCACATCGCATGATCTGCAATCAGATGCAAATGCTGAAAGTAAACATTTCAGAGAAGAATTTTCCATTATAATTACTGTACAGCCTAATCTCGTGTAAACAAAATTTTCAAATTAGTATGTGTTCTTTCCTGTGGCAAGTATAAACTCTGATTACACAGTGTAAAACAAATTAATTACTTGGATTCAGAGAATAAACTGTAATCACGAAAATATTAAAACTCTTTAACGACTGCTTAGCATATTAATAATCTTGTTTCATATTCCACGCTCATTTCCTGCGTAATAATGATCGGCTTCCAATACAAAAGTGCGGCCTCCAGCAGTAGGTCTGTTTTACCTCCAAAGTGGACCAGTAGACCATAATGAGGCGAAGTATATTTTTCATGGACATGACATTTTCCTTGTACGACATAGAACATCTGCCATCCTGTCCCTGACCTATAACCACAGTTTCAAAGTATGTTTTACTGTGCGCTGCAGTAGATTCATTATAATTTTACAACGTAACCTCGTGCATTTTCAATACCAAAGTGTAGTCTTCCGGCGCTGGATCACTTACTCCAAAGATCTCTGACCCAATATTTTCTGTGAACGCAGCCTGAGAATAGTCACAATGTGAAGTCTGCTCCGGTTGATAACCGATGCGACAGTAACTGGTGGAGGGGGTGGCTCGGTTCGACTCCGGGGGCTAATGAGCTTCATTTCAATTCGGGCAATGCCACATTCCCAGCAGTGAATGGTAGCAAAGGGCAATAAAGCGTCTTCCACATGCGCTGCTGCAAATCGTAAAGATTTGCTCAGCGATGATGCCCGCCCGCCGCTGCTGCAAGAAGAAACTTTCTTTTTTTCTCTCTCTCAGAATAAAAGTCCGGGATCAATGATCAGAGCCTGGCCTTGCTATATTGCCCAGCCCTTTTGTGTATATATGCGGTGTATGAGCTGCCTCTCTGTTTCTTTTTTTTGTGTGCGTGTAAGTTTTGTGCCAGACGAAAGTACTCCAGAAGTAGTAGTAGCCGCCTTATATCCGCCGTCTTGGCTTAGGTCTGTCTCCAACAAAAAAAGAGCAAAAGAAAACCCTGGAGCGTCCAGACATATCAGTGCCATGCCTCGTGCCTGAAGCCGGCTAATAAAAGTTGCAGTCTGCTCCGGTCACCATTTCACGGAGCCTCTGCTTGCTCTAGGAGAAGTGACATGGACTGTGTTCTACTCTGGTTTTTTTATTATTTCAGAGCAAAAGCTGCATTAAAAGCAAGTCGGTCGAATACCCAGCACTTGATAGGATACTTCTAGAGCGAGTTATTGAATCGCTGGATTATACGTCAAATATAAGTTATTGACAAGCTTTATATTACAGCCATCGGTGAAGGTTTTTTTTTTTTCTCTTGTGCAAACTTTGCTATAGCTACCATGGTTGGCTTTTTTACGCTGTTTACACATCAGCTCAATACAAACAGATCCATGTGAATTCAAAACACAACGCGACCTCCCAAAAAAATGGCTGGCAAATATTATTTTTTTCAACTTTCGGTGGCAGAATGGACTGTAAAATGATGTTAATTCCAGCGGTGTATTTGCAGGTAGTCAAAATTTGTGTCGTGTCCATTCAAAGGCCATATCTCCAATGCCTGTTGGAAGCAAAGGTGTGGGGTCATATTGCATTGCCGGTGTTTTCAGGGTTGTTTAGAACCATAGTGTTTTGGTCACTGCTCATTACCCGCATTATGGTTAATAATAATCAGCATTTACCCTCCAACCAAAATCTGGGTAATCATAATAACAATGAATTATACGTAACTTGGGAAATCAACACTGATTGAACCTGCAGTACATCGGTTCCGTCAATTTATACCGCATCAATGACGTAGAAAATGGACATAAATAAAGCTAACGTCATTTATCCCTGGATTTCTGGTGTAATTTTTGACTCAATATTTTTTTGTCAAATGTGTGCACATGTTAATGCCGGCGTTACGGATTAATTAACGCAAATTTTTGGCATCAGCATGTAGCTTTCATATTGATCGTTTCATTGCTGGACAGTATAAAAATGGAGTATGTACTGTTCCGATATGTATTATGCAGATAAAGAAGATGCTGCTATTAGACATGCTTTAAAACATTTCATGACTGAAACATTTCCCATGTAGGCTACTGTAGTGTAACATATGTTCCATAGTAGGCTATATAATGCACTGTGCTATTTTCTAAAATATATTTTTTTTCTAGAGGTTTATTTTTTAAATTGCTATTTGACCGCTTGAATCGAATAATTGTTTACGCGACTAAATTGGATGATAACTGACACTGAAACTACTCTAACACACTCTAGTCGAGTCTATAACGTGCTAGTATATCACAATGTGCTGGGTTGTATATTCATCCGGCTCAAGTTTCCACCCCCGTCGAGCCGTATCCAGTGCTGGGTACACACCTCCATGTCCGGGGAATGACATGCGAGCACTCCGGATATGCCGCCCCCGGAAAAAATGAATCCACAAAGATCCACTGCTGATAGTTTGAAATATACTCCTCGCATCCACACACCGTAGTTTAGACACCGGGTTCAGCCTGGCGTCGCGTCGATTGCTATAATCTCGTCCTTTTTTTAAAAACCCACCTGTTGGGAGTTATGAGCTATGTTCATGTGAAATTATTCGTACATTTCATATCGGGATAATTTGGTAGCTGTAGCTTCTCTCCACACTTCCAGTAGCCCACAACAATATTGTGTATTCCCAATTCCCAATAGCCGTGACAAAATTAAATTACTGCACCAAACCTGTCTAGAATCTGGCGCAAAATTATTTCCTTCCCCTTGAATGTACATGGTAAATGGTAGAGGGGCGGTGTTTGGCTGGTAGAACTGCAAACCCGGAGGACCGCAGAAAACTCCCATCATGAAATAGCCTGTTGAGAACCGGGGGCCTAGGCTTGGGGAGGGGATAAAAGGCCCTTGTTGTGCAGGTATTTTACAGAAGGGAAACCTCTAGCCGTTCAAAAGCTGTGGGGTATGTGAGATTCAATGAGGGGGTGCTCGAGTCTCATGGGACGGGTTTTGAGGTGGTGGGCATGGGCACCAAAAGAGGCGTTTTGGCCATGGTGTGCTGGGCTGCTCTGGGTTGGACACAATGTTACCTATGTTGCTGTAACAGCCAGGCACTGCTTTACAGTAAAAAAATATTATTATCGCAACTGGACCGCGAGAAGCTGGCTAAAGATGCCATCGCCATGGCCTCATTTTTGTATATAAAAGCATTGTTGTACAAGGTAGTGCCCTAGTTTAAAACGGGTTATGCGAAGAAATTATTGATTGTCGACGCCATCAGCCACTTTAAAGAGATGCTGCAGTAGCAAATAGCGGAATTCGTCCTGATTTTTTTAACTTTCCGTTGAAGAACCATTTTTATTGTACCATCCTGTGTGTTGTGCCAGTAGCCTGGTTTTTGTCTCTTAAGGATTCCGTTTTTCTCATAGGCGTTTCTCTTCTGCCACATGTGCATGCAACGTTTCGCAGGGCCTTGACATAGGATGTGTTCGTGCAGTTCTTTAGCTATTTTAATTCCAAGAAAAGCACGCGCTTGTGTAGTTGGGCTTACTACCGGTATGCTTTTGCTGTGATTAAATTACGTGCACGCCATGGGTTTTCTGCAGCACACATTTTTTTTAGAAGCTGGACACACAGCTGGGGATGCGGTATAGGCTATAGGGATGATGGTAATAACACTTCACGCCAGCAGTGGCAGTACTGGAATATATCATTTGCAGATACTTGGTGACTGAGGGAAGGAGGGTAAGAAAAAAAAATGGGCCGAGTATGCTGATGGGATTGATCTTCTGGGCCATCATCGTTGAGGGAAGTGCCTTGAAGTTGGTGATGGAGAATGGCCAGTTACAGCTGTCCAAACAGAACTGATCTTATTGATGCAGGGAAGCGCAAAGAAAACAGGCGTCGTCTGTTCTACACAACCTTTTTCGAGGCGGTCCCTTTTTCTCAAAGACAACATTTCTTGGAGGAGTGACTTGCTTACTTGCACCTCTTGAAAGAGTTGTTTTGTCCGTCGAAGTGATTATGTGAAGTGAAATTCTCTGATCAGATTGTTAGAAGACAAGCTGTTATGTTGACGGTCTTTTTTTCCCAAGTATGTCATTATTTTTTAGATATCCGAATTTATTTGATTATTTTAAGCAATTTCTTTTCAACAATAGCTTTTCCTCGCTATATTAGACTAATATTGAAAAGCATATTAGTTTGAAAAATTGCGAAGTTAAACCATACGTCAATAATAGAAGACAGCTTACTTTGGCTCCTGATTAATAATCGCTTAAGAAATTTGAGCAGAAAGTGCGAAGTTTGGCACTTTTTTAAATGGCGGAAACTTGCATTAGAGACATGCAATCATGCCTCTGTGCTACACTAAGCGAAAACAAGTAGGCACTAATTAAGATCTGTAAATGAATTAAGCCAAAAATTATCACGGCCGTCGATTATACCACTTCACCATGTAATGAGCACGCCTTGACTGTATCAAGTGCCAAAGCCTATGTAACACAAAGTCACAGGGGTTGTTATCTCGGTTCTTGAAAGAAATTGGTGCCAAGCCACAATCAGGGCACTTCCTCTCTCCAATTTCAACATAAATTCTACTTATAATAGCAAGCGTTATTAAAACCTGAAGATACAGGGAGTTAATGGCCCTCGAGAATGTCTAAATTGCCTAACCCAAAGTCTGGAGAAGAATCTCTTTAGAAGGGATTATTTTCCCTCGCCTGGGAATTACCTAACTCAGATTCTGAACGCTCCAGAGGAGCCGGATTTTTAATTTATATGACGGCGAACGCTCTACGTCACTATATTTATCCCCTGCCGGGTTTTTTTTTACCCCAGTATATCTTGAGTGCATTTGCGAGTACAAATATTGGCCAAATTATGAGAAATAATTTGCCGCTTTTCGTCCTGCTGGAAAGAATTTTTGCCTGGAGGAAAAAGTAATGGCTCTCGTGCTGGCAATACCTCCACTACTTTCTCCGAAATTGAATTTTGTGGGGGCCCTGCCAGATGGCGATATTCTGTAATATCTCTCTGGAAAAAAAGAGAAGGGGGTGGCTAGGGGCCTGGAACTTTGTACACATGGTGCGAAGCCCATCAATGTGATGGGAGGCTGACCAAGCAAGCAGAGTATTTCGCCAGTTGAATTTCACAATTCTTAACATAGAAAAGCGCAATCAATGCTTTTGTGTTTGGACAAAAAAATGGCAAGTGCACGCTACGATGTCACATCTCTTTCCAAACCCTCTGGGCGATTAAATATAAATGTCGTTTTTTTGGCCTCGACTCCATCTACCTTTGCCTTATGATATTTCTTTTACGATGCAGCCGCAGCACTTGACAAATGTGAGGCTGTCCGATGTAATGCCAGCGGGACATCTCCACTTCCAACCGAGATGCGTAAACCTGATAGGTGGTAGGGAGTCTGGTGGTGTACTGTAGCCTCTTGACATCTCGACACTGTCTCTGCTCTAGTCCTTCTTCTGGCAGGCATACAAATCTTCTTCCGCAGTGAAATGTCCCCATTTATTTCCCGCAGTAAATCCACGCCACAGACTCTGTCTCTCTCGCTCACCCGCAGAGAGGAAATGTTTAAGGGAAACCGTTTTAACCAGCCAACGTTCGATGCATATATTTCAGGACTGTAATAATTAAACTATAGTGCGCGATTCTTGCACCGCATTGTTATCTGCCCGAAATGTAAATATGATTACAGGCCTTGCTCTATTTGCTTTGGGTACTGTTGCTTTGCAAGGTACAAGCTCTCAGGACGCAAACCCATTAAGACACACAGAATAGCATCGTTATCACTGCGGGTGTTGAGACTGGCGGAGAGAGAGGCCAATTCAGGATAATATTGTTGCACTAGTTTCTCTCTCCGAAATGATACGTGCCTGAAACTTGATTAATACTCAAGAGGCAAACAGCGGGGGAGGGGAAAGCGGAGGAACTGTAATCTCGGTTTAAGTGAGGCCTGCTGCAGCACTGCATTTGTAAGGCACATTGTGGAATGTATTGATTGCGGACGCGGTGCATGGAAATTATTGCAGGTGCCCTCAAGTGGGGCGCACTTAGGCTTGGGGCATGATAGCGAAAGTGCACAAATTGTGCTGTCTTTCTTATAGTTTGTATTCAATTTACATAACCCATGTTACGTTCCTATATGACAGGTCCACACGCGATTCCTGAAATCGTTTCAAGGCTGTATTGTGCACTGTACAGTACATATTTAACACGTCAAAAATTATTGGCATTTCCCGTTACCTTATCTCTTGATCTGAATGTACAGCAGTGCTCCAGTCTGTCAAGTGCTGTGGTGAGCTCCAGAAAAATAGGCCAGTTTCAGTGCATTCATGATAGGACACGCTGCGTGGTACGTGCAATTATTGCAATATACAGCACAGCTCTTGCAAAGAACTTTTGTGGTAAAATTCAGCTTGATGCTCGAATAAGAAATATAACGGCCTGGATATAAGCTCCTCATAATAAATCGCAGGTGGCCTTGCAAAATATTAATAAAGCTGTCAATGTAGGACGCACAAAAACGAGTATTTCCGCCTGCAAATAGCAGCACCCAATGAAATATGCACACATATACCCGCTATTCGATTTGCAATGCTAACTAAACCGTGAAAAAAATGTAACATACACAAAGCCCCACATGAACATCGCCCACATTCCCGAAAGACTGCATGTCCATTAGTTTTTATTATTTTTATATGACCAGTGTATTCAGCTGGAACCGAAATGTGCTTAGACTCTTAGAGGTTTCCATGTAAAATATACGTGCGGTTGCAGCTGCACTCTAGTTCTCTCTGTGTGTCTCCCCCGAGGGAGAGGTGCCGGGGGTCCATTCGACCAGTCCTCTTCGGCAAATTAGACTGCAGCAGGGTCCATCATTGATGCGTTTTCCTCTTCCCCAAAAACCGAGAAGGGATTCAGGATGCGGTCGAGTCCCGCGCCTGAAATATTGATGCGTTTCGGGGGGGGCGTCCTCTTCCTATTTTCCTTCTCCTTAACAAAAGCTTCCCTATCCAATCGTTCGAGAAATTTATTACGACGTCTCCTGGAGACAGCCATGGAGGGAATGGCCCCCCACCTCCTCTTCCAAAAAAAAAGTTGGGCAAAAATCCTTTTGGTACCATTCCTGCTGGAACTCGGTCCATGCAGCAGCCTCCTTTTCTTCAGAGTCCGCGCGGTTTTTCCAGCTGTCAGCAATTTTCTCCTTTTTTGGGGAGGGGGTAGGGGGTGGAAGGGGACATAAAAAAGTAACCCCCCCCCCCATCCCCCCTTTTTGCTTTTCCCACACTTTCCTTTTCCTTCCTTCCTCATCTCGTTTTCTGAAAACTGACAAAGCGCCATTTGGCTGCGGAAGTTGTCATCCTGTTGGAAGCTTGTCTAATTGCTTATGCCGCTTCATCTGCAGTGAAGAGGAACCGGCATGGGGAGGAAAAAATGTGAGCGTCACAAACAACCCTGAGTTGTCATTAGGATCCGTGGCGTCGCTTCCGGATTGTTGTCAGGTTGCCAGCTTGGATGAAAAGGTCACTTTCATGTTTTTTTTTAAAGCAGAAAATATGATAATGTCTCTTTCGACTTGGCCGGATCCATTTTCAAACACCTTGCTGTAATGTTACATAGAGAATTTTAGCAGCAATCGGGCCAGGGGGGGCAAAATTATTCACTGCCAGCCGCACGCGTAATTTTACTTGGCCCAGTGCGTGACATAAACCGCCGCTAATTAGTCTGACGTGTAATGACAAATTTAATTCCAACACGTCACTCTAATATAGTTCTGTAATTAATGCCTTTATGAATCATGGAAATGTTCCCTCTGATGCGGTCGCTATATATTATTTTCTGCCGACACATATCCGATCGCTTATTGGATATAACAATAAGGAACGTTGCAGTAGTTGTATTGTTCTAAATAATTACGTGACCAATATACTGTAGAAGTGTAGGTGATTTGCATTATTTTGTCTATACTGTACCGCATTCATGAGGTAAAGTGCACAGTGGAATGCACTTTTTTTTCATTTTGCACATACAATTTTGCGATGCAATCACATTTTGGCCGAAAAATCATGAAATTGTTTTCAAACTGGCAGGCTATTGTGTACAAAGCATTCACTTTTCAATATTGGGTATTGATCTGGCAAACTTTTCAAATGCGATTCCAATATCAAGCATTTAAATTTCTCAACTTGCGTTTTCCTGGGCTGACTTCCAATCTTCGTATATATAGCACACAGCGATTGGAAGTCTATCTTTTCGGCTTTCAAGTTTGCGTCAAGACGTCTAATGCAAATTCAGACGAACGATTCGGCAGTAAGACCAACAAATGGCAGAGGAAGAGACAATATCGCCGGAAGTTCAAATAAATCCGGAGCTTGATGCGACGGAAATTGCTGTCTTGTACACGGGTCCTGCAGAGTATAACGAGTCCTCTGTGTTTACCAACCGGGGATCGAACAAAGCGGTTTACATGCTTTAATTGCCCCATCCAATTCAGTCTCCGCCAGCCCCCTCCTCTCTTCATGAATGTGTCATATTGTCATGTATATTTAAGGCAATTATGGACCATTATTGTGCAGACGAAAGCGACTCGACCCTGATTGAACCCCGGGCCGTTTAGAGACTCACACCTCATTTTGTCCGTTTTTCAAAAGAACTTGCCGTCAATTTGGAGGGCGCTCTGCACAATGCAGGTGACAGAAGATCAATTCCTCATTCATCCGATTTTCAAAGGGCATGAATCGCAGCCAGCATGGCGCGCATAATACGTGCTAAAAATGTTTATCTTACATGATTGTATGCTCGCTTCAAAGTTAGCAAAGTTCAGCCCCAGCTGTCCATTACATATATTACTTTGTGCTCTTGTACAGGGCGTTTCACTACCGTCAATTTTTAACAAAAATTCGGTGCAGGAAATATTTTAATTGCCATCTGCCTGTTTGGAATTACAATGATCCCCATGCATGCGGAAAATGTTACAAACTTGTTTGGAAGGGGTGAGTTGTAAACATTTTTCTCTCGCAAATTACTGATACAGAAAACACGTTCTCTCCCCAACACAGAGTGGAAATGAATGCTCTGTGCGAACAAAAATTTATGTATAACATGTGCGCAGTGTGCTCGGTATAATTTTTGGAATGGCTGCGTGGATCTGTTAGACGTCGTTGCAAGGGGATGTAAAACATGCCTTTCGTTGTAACAACATACGGCATAAAAAAATTGCGCATGGAATCAATAAATTAAGCATCAAACTGCAATCAGACCCTTCAGAGCAGAACCATTTAGTCACAAAAAAATGATAAGCACCACCATTGTGAAACTAGGTGAGGTTTATTATTGCTTCCAAAAATGAGTGTTTGTTAGGATGAATAATAAACGAATCAATTTTTATGCTAGTGTCGCAAAACAGGCGCAACTTCTGACCAAAATGCAATCTAACGATCGCTTCGCTTGAAAATCATCCCGTCCACTTTACAATATTACGTAATCACATCATTGACATTCAACAAAAAAAATATGGATGTTTTGATTAAGCGTCCTGTGTGAGTCCAGTAATGACGCAAATTGGAGCAGAACGGCTGCAATTTGTCTCCCAAAGCGTGATTGCAACATGTTCTCTCTCTCTCCATGACATTATCTCACCTTCCTGTCTCCTAATTTTTGTGTCGGTTTCTCTTTGTAGATGAGCATGAATGGGGCTCGGTGGGCAGCTGTGGCCTGTGTCTGGTTGTGCTGCCCTTCTCTTCTGGCTCAGGACCAAGTGGAGGAGACCACCGGTAAGTAGAGCACTTTGAAGTACTTATGGCTGTGGAAGCACCCAGCAAGAAGAGACGGTGCCAACTCTACCCCCCCAACCCTACCTCACCGCTAATGAAAGGGAGATAGGTGGCCGGGCCTTAATGGAAAATCTCTCCCGCCGGAAGATGAGCTTTGTGAGGACCCTGGCCGTCCCACAAAACGCAAAGTGGGACAGGACATGTTGGCAGAAGGACAGTCTGTTGCTCACAGTCTAGATGTCACAGGCATGCGACACTAGTCGAATAAAAACTGCCAAATTTTTACTCCATTCATCACATGTGTTTGTTGCATCCAGAGATCAAAGGAAGTTGCGACAATGATACGCACCAAAAAATGCGATACCAGGTGACACAGAACTGCTGTTCGTCTCTTGCAAAACTGTTTTTTTCTGACTGCGCAATGCAATCTCGTCAGATTGGATTTCATAATTGAAATGTGGAAACTGCAGGCACGTAGCAGCATCTGCGTACCACCGTTCCCAGTGAGAGTTTCAGATGAAAAAAAAGCTGTGGGGAGGACTATAATTTTTAATTACTCATCACTTGGTTACACGGGGCATCTAGTCTCATTAATACACTTCCTTTTCATGGCTATGTAAATGTCACTAAATCACTTAGCACCATGTTGCACCGCGTATTCCTTAACCCTACCTCGGCTCAACTGGCGCGTCCGAATGCGCATCACCGCTCTCCCGCCGTGACGTGACATGCGGGTGTTGGACGCGCTC
>KZ538799.1:31455-46853 GCA_000934665.2 Catajapyx aquilonaris | reverse complement strand
TGCGCTCAGACGCGTCACGCGAGAGGCGCAAGTCGAGCAGACTGTTTTGTTGATAGATGGCGCGCAGTTGTTGCCAGGTTATGGCGTATCGCGTCGTTGTAAGTAAACAACAACACGATACGCCATAACCTGGCAACAACAGAACCGCTGTTGACTATCCGCGAGTCTCCTAGGAGGCGGACTTTAGTTGCTAGATGGCTCTGCTGTTGCCACGTTGTGGCACATCGCATCGTTGGTTACTATCCGAGCGCCATCTATCAACAAAACAGTCCGCTCTCCTAGTGCCTCACGCGTGACGCGTCTGAGCGCACCCATTCCTTGTCTATGAACCCCCTCTAGATGGCGTTTCCGGACACGGTTTCTTATGTCAAAAATGTTTGTCTTGGTCCCCTCTATCACCCCTAGAAGTTTGTCGGTTGAATTCATTTACACCCTGTATACGAGACCTACTACTATGTCTACATGACTGTAGTCCCTCAAGGGGAGTGAAAGGGGTAACGCCTCATTCGGAATGTTTATTGTCCCTGGTATAACAGGCTGATTGACAAGTACTAATATGTGTCGATTATCATAATTATTTATCTTCTTCTGGGAAAATATAGCCAGGTCTTCCACGGTGTTCCGACACAATGACTGAAGAAAACAAGTTCCCCTTCTAGTTGGAAGGTCGCGAGGCACTTCATAACACCGATTGATTCGTCCTATTCATCGTGGATTATACCTGCAACCTTCAGTGCTGTCGTGCTGAGCGAGGCCATCTTCCCGATCCGCTACGACACCCCCTTCATCTCGTGCAGAGTTTAGGTCGTCTCTGGCTTCGTTTCGGGTGGTATTTCCTTAGACTAAACCACCCGGGGGAGTTCACAAAAGGTACCCATAACAGTTCGCGCACTGCACTTCGCACATATCCCCTCCTGTCATCCTGCCCGTGGGCCCGGGCGCTTCAATTAATAGGCACCAATGTACACTAATAAAATGAAGGTCCGTGTGATATACCCAAAGCACTACCTCAGGATTATTATTATTATTATTATTATTATTATTATTATTATTATTATTATTATTATTATTATTATTATTATTATTATTATATAGGGATAAACACCTTTTTCCTACTGACATCGTAGCGATGGCGGTGCCATCTGGTTATACGGGAGTTGGTTAGTTGACGTGGGCAGGAAAGGTCATTGTTGACATCAGGCCCACGGAACTATAGAGAGTAGAGAACATCCTTTGACTCGTGTAAAAGGCCCGCTGCTGGTGATTGTTTTATCTTGTCTTCCTTCCTGCTAGATCATTGAGGAACTGGATAGACTAGGTGGCCTCTGACCCCTTGCCGGTTGACCAGTCAGAGTACCCAAGCGTCAACTGTATAGTTAACAGTGAGGTACAGGTTAAAGTAAAGGTAAATAACCGATGCTTTTGTTATGTTCTCAGCCTGTATAGGGGACTGTTGACCAACTGACACAGAGTCAGTCCACAGCTTCTGTTATAAACATTGTCTTCTCTTAGAATCTTGGCCGATGACAATACTCTTATTGTTGCAGAGATTGCCTGCTTTAATATAATAATAACAAATTAATAATAACAACTAATAATAACAAATGAATTAATAAGCTCTTCTGCCAGCATGGTTGCCCGCGACTCGCCTATATTATAAGAGGTGAATGTCCTCTACTCATGTATGTTTAATTTCACATGTGGGGTTAACAGGACGTTTTGCGTACATACGAACACGTCTATGGTAACGCGACATTTAGTTTTGTGCTAGATCTGCAGGGCTGGAAGTATAGGTTCCTTATTGATAAATTAGTGTTGATCAAGGATGTGTTTTTCTCTTGAGTAGGTCGGATCCTGTTGCACAGAGAGCTGCTGCTTCTGCTGAAGGGAGCCAAAGTGCATTCCCTACTAATAAGTATATACGTATATACCTGCTATCACCTTAAGGTCAAGGGTTACTCAGCATCAATACTGTTACTGTGCAACATGTACATCAAGTATGAGTTGTTGTTTTCACTGATACGGCTGTATTTGCGATAGTTTGCCCATTGCGTTGTAGGAGAGCTCTCCATACCTGTTCCTCCAGGCGATTCAGTTCTAAATTGTTTGGGGAGGAAGTCTTCTGCTGGAGAGGTGGAGGTGTTGGGTTCATGATGTGCCACTCTAACGAAGTTACATACAAATTAGTGTTTTATTATTTTCCGAAAGTCCGAATGACACCGACTGCAGAGCTCCCCCTGTTAACAGTCAAATTGCCATCCAAGCATGCATTGGAGTAAGAGAGGATGTACTCGGTACTGTAACCAACTGCTGTCATTTCACAATCTTGTGAATGATATTAGTAACTTATTAGATGTAAGAAGACGTGTGATGACCACCTTTTAAATGTCGAAATACACGGCAGTCGAGTGATTGCTTGATCCGTGTGCAAGATAGTCCGTGTGCTGTTTAGTGAGTCACAGATATCCAAGTCATCCCCAGCCGGGATAATATATTGTATTCCTGGCGAGAGATCGTGCGGGAAGGGTAAAGCACTGGCAGATGGAAAAAAAGCATATCAAATTAGCATTTATGCATGTTTTTAATTAGGTGGTCAAAACAAAATAAGCAAATATGACTGAGGTGTCGAAAAGCTACATCTTCATACGCGATTCGTGCCAGGTATGTGACAAGTAGCTCTATAACATGAGTTTTTCTTTACATATACGTGGGTTTCCGTGGGCCTGTTTGTAACATGCCTGGTACGAATCGAGTATGAAAGGGTAATTTTTCGACAGCTTAGAATTCATATTATTTGCTGCCAAAAATACAAAAAGAGACGTCCTTAAAACAGTTCCACAGGCAATAGTATTTTTAAGTGTGTGTGACTATAGCCTAATAATTATGATCGGAATTGAAAGGTTCTGGAAGTGGCGGATGAATAAATTGCTATTAAATGATAACTACACATCTCCCTTCTCCCACTACTATCTTCCATTTATTCATGTATAGTATACTACACATCAAAGTGTGAAATTATAATAGAAATGAAAGCCCATGTTTCTCCAATATGTTTGCCGCGTAGGCCTTATAGCTATACTTCTCGTCATGTCATGCAACCGTCACAGTGTGATAATATAATAATAGTATTCTACCCCGCCTCCTGAAGAGGGTAGTCTAGCTGGCTGTCAACCTTGAGTTTTGTCTATAATAATCTATAATAATAATTAAATGCTGCAGAATTTAACTGACCAGCGAAGTAATAATGAAATTATGTAGAAAGGATGGCGGATTTGTGCTCCGCTGGTATGGGCTCATTGTTCGTCCCGGTGGTCCCGTTTCATGAGATCAAAAATGCACTCATTGTCCTAGGTGCTCTTCATGCCTTCTTCTGGTGATGAAGACCACATATTCTTCTGCCATAATAAAGGCGTCTTTAGTGATGCATTGCAATGATAAACAAACACTTCCACCTATAAAATTATAGAATACTAATTTTATATCTGAACCTGACATCCATCACCCGGTGAAAGGTCATAGGTTCGCCTAGCGTCAATGCTAGACTTGCTATTTCACGTTGTGGACCTAATAATAATTAAATAATTATTCATAACTACAAGCAAACGGAGCAATCCTACTATGTTGCCTCCTTGGAATACATTGCATATTATCACTAGCGTCAAGGAAGCGGGGCCATAAACATGCTTGCGCCGGCTTGCGCCCAGAATCGTTCTCGTCACGTCTGGCTACCCCGGAATAAAGTCGAATAGTATTAAAAAACCCGAATTTGAACTAGAAGAGGTCAGTACGTAGTGAACCTATAGTCTGTCTGCTCATCTCGTGCCAGTTGTGGATAATATTCTATCCAGGTAAGCCATGACTCTTGTACAGTATAATTATCAAAATATACAGGGTGATCCAACTCTATATGGCACCAACAGTTATTGGAAAAATCGCGCAAGCTGCTTGTTTATAAGCAGGTCGTTGCTATAAGAGGTGCTATTCCCGATACTCCGCCAGAAAGTATCAACGACCTGCTTATAAACAAGCAGCTTGTGCTATTTTTTCCAATAACTGTTGGTGCCATAGAGTTGGATCACCCTGTATATTTCCATCTGCAAAGGTTTTTCTTCACAATATGGGAGAGGGAACAAACAGAGTGAAGTTTTGCAATGTCTAGTTTCATTTGCATTTGGAGTATATACGACATGATTGTAATAATTTAGAGTCAAACTGTATTGTGTAATGTAGATGGATGTGTACCCTTCAGCTTCTTTTTAATGTGGTTTGATGTGATTAAAAAGTAACTTACAGCGCAATCTATGAGCATTCTCGATGTGTAACTGATGTTTCAATCGATACAGGTTGTAATTATTGTTGCGAAGAATATTAAACGTATTTAAAGGAGTTAATTCTGCAAATTAAAAGAGAAGCTAGACTTGTGAGGTCCTTGTGCCAGAAATGGAGTAAAAATTAATGTGGAAATTAAAAGATGTCATTTAACTCTTTCCCTGTCACGAATTATTTCCATCCCGACTTAATTCCATTTAACTTAAGTTCAGCCACTACCTTCGGTGGCATGGCACATACATTTGGCCAATAACTCTTATAAGTGGTGTTCAGGTTGCGAAGGATGTTATAAAAAACCAATATATTGCAGGCACAATATTTCTCACTTCCTCGAACATGGTCTGGCCGACGGAGGAATACGTCGCCCGAATGACAATGTCAGAAAGGTCCCCCATGCAGAACGTTTCCTATGAGAATATATCTCGTGCATAATTATGTTACCACGTTCAGTTTCTGTCACAATGGGACTTGCTTGGTGAAGTTAGTCTTGTAAATGTCCCATCGGTGTACCACTGTTCTCAAGAGTATAATTATACGTAATCTGAGATTCACGTGACACTTGTGTGGCGGTATTATTTAATAACTTATAATGCGAAATACTTTTCTGTTGGACACCCTCTGCATTGCCTTCCAACCCGACGATGGACGACTTAGCTTTTCAGCATACTTTGACAAATAATGGCTACATAGGTTGTTACTGTTCTCATTAATATCATGCACGGCGCTGCTATACAGCAAATACCTCGTAGCTCTGTAGATATATATATGAAGACTATGTACGTACACAATGATAGCCATACCCTATGGCTATACCTGTGGGCGTACACGAACTGCGTAATATTTAAGTAATTAATTCCGTGGGTTTTCCACAATTAAATACTGATCGCTTCTTTAATCGACTGCACCTTATAATATGGATCCCCATGCACAGATTGAATGCATATTTCGATATTTTATTCTGGTACACAATTTCATGAAACCATTAATTTCCCTTCTGCAAGGAGCCTGGTAATTTTTTCTAACCAATGTGACACTATTATTTGTAGGGATCGTCAAGTGCATTATCAGGTCCAATCCATGGGATCGCATCTAGGGCTGCACTCAACGAATTATTATTATACTAAGTTATTAATAAATCCTTGTGTACTTTTAAAGAATGGTTTGCGCCAAGCGAAAGTACGTATATCTAGAAAGAGTGGTTGATGGTTGCTATTCAACTATTGTTTGTTCATTGTGGGCAGGAAAAAATAACAATACGAACACCCACTCAGGTACTGTACCTGCCCTAAGTAACCTGAAAGTACCTGAACCTCTAAATACTGTACGAGTTATTTAAAAAAAACACACATTTTCTACACCTTTATTTATATGAAAGTTTTCTAACGTAAGTGTGGCTGTTGCTATACATGGTTTTTCAAAATTTGGCATGAGAACAAGTTGTTGGGATGACCTCATATTTACGATGATAACATCATTAAACAGCACATTGGGAGCATCCAGGGCCATGACATTGGTCTTAAGTTAGATAGCCCGCATGGGCCCTCATCCTTGCAGGCACAGTAGTCCATTTCGACAGGATCCGGTGGTCGCTTTGAACTCTGCATGCTGGTGCTGGGTGAAGGGTCACTCCGGGGTCCCTGGGAACAACGAGGCTGACTGTGCGGCCAGAGAGGCGGCGTACATTGTGACTGGTCAACACCATCCGAGTCCGGAGTCGAAGGCGGCAGTAGCGGCTCGTTTACATATTGAATGCCTTACTAGATGGCAAGTCGCTAAACAACAAGACAGTCATGAACAAAAGTAATGTTGCACTGTTATATGACATTACTTTTGCGTCTAATAGTACACATGCTAAGGGGAGATGGATAACATAACAAATATTTATTGAAGGAATTTTTAAAAAACCTAGCATCTGTATCAGAGCTTGTGTGCAGGCATTGCAACATCAACAATGAAGCCCCCCGATGGTATCTCCACCTTATTGTGGTGGTGGGGTTTGCGTTTCTCCTGTGACCCCAAGAGCTATGCTGGCGGTAGCTTCGTCTACTGGTAGGGCCACCCAAGCCCGACAGGTCTTTGGGGTAGGAGACAGACTAAGAGAGATGCCAGTCTTTCCTGTCATCTTTTTCCTCTTCGTTTCTCTCCCCGTCTGTCCCATCTTTTGTGTCTTCTTATAGCCAGATAGCCATAGTTGCTTTGGCTTCTTCTCAATAAACCTAAACCTCAACAATGAAGCAAACAACTAAAGGCTGGTGGCTGATGTGACGTGCAAGTCCATTGCCAGGCCTATAAAATATTGTTACATTCACCATGTGCTGTGAGTTACAAAAGGTACAGGATTCTGTATAACAAGGAAAAATACCAGTCATCAAAGAGTCACTTCTGCAAAAAGAAAAAAGAAAAACATGATTATTCATACACAATTCTCTTTATTGCTCTAGTCATTTTAATGAATCTATGACTTACAATCGTACAAAACTGTACAAAAAAAGGGGGTCACTCATTTGGTATTTCCGTTCATAGTTTTTTATATATAATCGGGATGGATAAAAAGGACAGTTACGTCCAGTCACGTTTAGTCACTAAATTGTCACCACCTATCTTTCAATTAGTAGTGATAACAGTAAATAAATATGGAAACAGGTGTCCTTCACAAAAAATAAGAAAAAAGAAATTGACTCGCTTTCATTTCATGGCAGTATTATTAAGTACACCTCCTAAGAAGCCGTCGTAAGAAATCACACACGTTTGAAGGGTTGGGGGAAATTCACACACGCACTCAACATACGCACAAGAAGAGACAAAAAAAAATGTCACACTGGCACTGGAGTTTTGTAGTTATGTAGTTCATGGTATGCTCACTCTTTTCCTTCTTCTGAAATGTTGAGACATCTGGATATAGTTGAGCAAAAAACACCGGTTTGAAGTAATAAAACTTGACTCTGGCTGAACATAGCATTCAAGGAAAAAAAAAAAGCTAAATGATCACGACTTAGCAATGGATTTTAAAATCGTAGGAACCATAAGTTGGCCACAGATTCGGCTTGTAATGAGATATGCCACATGCACCGGGAATAAAATGCAGTCAGGCAAGTCGTTTCAAGCCTGCAGATATGAGATTTTATAAAATGGATGACACGTGATTCATGGTGGCCATTGTATCCATAAAGGGTCCCAAAATGGCCATGGAACTGACCTAACATGGCAATCACACGTGGACTATAATTATGGCTGTCATGGAATGCAATTTTAAAGCACAGAATGCTTAGGTGCCACCCTCAAATTGCATGGTGCTGTTCCACCAGGGTATGTTCAAAAGAGTGTCAACTCATTCTCTATTCCAGAATTATTGACCTTCCATTCTTCACAGCAAATACGTTGAAAATATTTCCTCATATAAAGCGTACCATTTGATTCAGCCTAATTTTGGTCATTTATTCATTTGTGCATGATATTCATTCAACTTTTGTAATTAATTTTTGTATGTGAAAGTCACGAAAGGTGTGGCATTCGCAACTACTTGACTATAAAGAAACTTGTTTAAATCGTATGAAGCGATTTCCAAAGTAGGGCAAATGGATCATTGAAGATTTACTGGTGAATGATGATAATTTACTTACGTAGCTAAGTGTCCCAAATGGGCCATAATTATGATCCTTGTACCTCTCCCAAAGTACGTAGCGTCTTGAGTACCTTGCTTGCTTTGGTACAGCTGTTGACATTGCAACACTACAAAGTAACCTGAATATCTTGAGAATAGGCCTTGTGGAAACATGCCGTATTTAGCTACTGGCCTGAACAAAAGATTGGATTTTCCATAAAGTAACTTCATAAAATCCAGGGAATGATAACATCTTGAATATTAAGTGTACCCACTGGTAAATTCAAATGTGCCAGGGGAATGCAAGGAATGTAAGAAAACCAAAAAAAAACTGCTCAAATCATAACAATTGCATGGACTCTGAGCCAGTTTCACCGAGCTCGGTATATGATATAACCAGGGTTCTTTCAAAAAATCCCTACATATTTGTATGGCTTTTCCTAAAGAAACCTGGTTTTATCATAATACAGAGCTCGGTGAAACCAGCCCTCTATCAAACCAATGCAACACTGGGGCTTTTTAAAGTTTTAATTTGAAAACAGTTTACTTCAAAATCTGGAGCAAGCATGGCACCACCTACCCCACTATTCCACACTCCATCAGGGAAAGTCACTTGCTCGTTTGAAATTTAATTGCACAGCAATACACACGTTTCCACGTGGCTTTTTATTCATGTATGCTTTTCTTTTGCTCATGACAGTATAAGGGTACACTATTGGAAAAAAAAACTTCCTTCGGGGGTACAATCAAGTGCAAAATGTAGGTGCAGGTGGAAGAGTGCAAGAGTCAACTCGGCAACCCGTCTCTGCATGTTCAAGTACAAACTTCCACGTGGGCCAGCATAATTATGGCGCTGCTTGCACCCCTCAAGTCAGTTTTTTCCAGTAGTGTACACCTGAAATCTGGCCTTCTTGTGGCGCTATGAATGGCTAATCCACATCAGCAGCAACTGATGTAAGGATAAATACTGATATGTGTAAATGTAATACATGCAGTTTATTCTACCTGAAGTGTGTCTGTTTCACTCTTAGATATTTTATCACACCAAATAGTACATTATTTCAAGCTATAACTTTCATTAGTTACTCTGAAGGTTATGGAAAGACGTGGCTGATAACATTGTGCTGACAGGACATGTTACTTCAGGCCCTGAATTGCAATATGAGTTCAAGTCATTCCAAATGATTCATCTGGATATAACTGGCACTGGAGGTCAATGGCTGTACCCATTTTTGAAGGCTAGGCTCTTCTGCAGATGTGGTTCACAAGAATGGCCTCATTCACCTAATATAAGCTGATGACTTGCAAGTTACTATTTTGAGGCAACTTCTTAATAAAAGCATCTTGATTGATAATATTTTAAAACATGATTTCATTATTAATTTTGCAACAGCATCTGCCCTTAGCTCAAACAAATTGCATAATAATATATTGCAAGCAATCGATACAGTATTTTGGCACTTTATGTGACAAAGAATTTTAGATATCTAAAGCTGAATGCAGGTAAGCCCCGTTTATGATTCTCGAATTTGCAATGTTTCAACATTACAATAATAAAATTGAAAAACGTGATTTTAAAAATTTGACGACAACAAAAAATAGCAGCATTAACACTTCGCTGCAACACCTCAAGTCCCAACACGACACTATAGGAGCATCTCTGGTTTTTTCGTGGTACAGTGTGGCAGGGTCTACCGAACTACGCAGATAGGCCTCGTTTTGTGACCCTGCTTTGCGGCAGTCGTAAATCAAGGCTCACCTAAAGTCTGAACACACAGGTATATTGGATTTATTGTTGGTTGACAATTGAAAACCTGGCAACTGACAATACAATACAATTACCTATGTGTACAGATTTTAGGGTCACCCTGTGTAATGGATGACTTCACTGCTTAACGTCAATGTCTTGGAAACAGCATCATGCAATTTGACAGACAGCCCCTAACAAAACAGTCTCAAGTTCAAACAAAATGACAACATGAACAAAGTAATGGCCAAAGTTGTGCAAGATGTAATACCTTATTTTGTTGCAGTAGCTTAAAAAAAAAACTGGGTATTTTTTCTTCCCTTTTCGGTTTTATCACAGACAGAGGGTCGTGTTGATTATTGTATGTTTTGGGGGAGGGAGGATTGATGTGGGGTTCACCTTTAGCTGCCAACCAACTCAATCTGTCGGTATCTCTTCCTTAGGTTGGAGACTGGGTCCTTGAACAACACTGGGTCCAGGCGCATGTTGGAGCGCACCAACGGCATGTAGCCAAACACTGCCGCGAACGTGTTGAGGCAAGTCTGGCGCTGGATGAAGTGGTCAGGATCGTTCCAGGGGGACCTGAAAAATGGCAAGAGAGAAATGTTGCAGCAAGAAATGAGAGAAGCACAGCAAAACGAACCACTTGGGGCCAAGATCAAGCGCTGAGGCTAACCTGGATCCACCGGGTGGCTGCTCCTTGTACTGCTTCCTCTGCGTGACCTTGATTGGTGGCCTCCGTGTGACATGGCTGACCAGGAAATTTATTAGTATATCTTCGCAGTTCTGACTTTGCTCCACAGTCTTGTGCAGCAATGGGGACAGCCACTGTGTGTAAAGGTGGTGGTAATACCGGTGGATGAATGCTGCCCCTGTGAGGACGATGGAGTAGTCATTGGTCCACTTGGATGTGTATCCCCAGGCCCCCTTGGAGTCTTCCCAGTAGTGAGAGCGGGCTGGGTAGCCCACTATCCTGTCCGGGAAGGCACGCCACACAAGGTAGGCAAAGTCCACCTCATCCGAGGTCAGGAGTGCATCCTCATCCAGGGACAGGATGGCATCCGTTTGGAGCAAGGGGTGAGGGCGGAAGCGGAGGGAAATTGACCTGTCAGGGGGAGTGAGGATGGACAGGGGGATGGGACCTGAAGGCCATTTGGAAAGCGGAGGAGGAGTGCGCTCACTTGTCCACAAAACCACTATCTGCAAATACATTTCAGGAATTAGCCCACATCCGTAAAAATTCTGCAAAAATTTTACGTCTTTTCCCCCTTTCATGAAAACTCATGAAGATGTATTCTTGCAGCTCACCCTGGAGATGTACTGGCTGCGGGCCAGGTTGCGCACCAGCCTGAATAGCGGGGTGGTCCCAGTTGGACCAGAGGCAGCTCCTGCCCCTTGCACTGCCACCCCACCACCACCAGAGGGCAAGGGAGAGAGGAGCTGCCCTCCACTGACTCCTGCCCCACCTTGATGAGCTGCCAGCTGGGTGTAGATCACAGCAGTGAAGTTTGGCCCGGGGGAAGATCCCGGGTGGAATGGACCCTGGAAGGCCCGTCTGGAGGAGGACAGCTGAGGGAGGGTCAAGAGAGCCCCAGGCATCGAGTTCCAGGCCCCACCATCCCTTGATAGATGCCACTCTATGCGGTCACGGATTATCTGCGAGGGAAGGAAAGATTAGTCACAGCTCCATCACATTTTACGTGGGCATCAAAATCAAGAACAATGCATTATGTTAAAAAATTATCAAACAATCATTACTGCTGCTGTTTAGTTAACTGTCAAATAAAGATGAATAAATTTTTACATGCAATTGGTGGAACTTACTTCAAAAGTAGTATAGACAATTTTGTCTACAGAAGAAAAGTATCGGTCCCAAAGGACCTGAGTTTGCTGGCGGAGACTCAGGACACGAGCTGGAGGCAAAGAGCGTACCATCTCAGGGACCTGAAAGATCGAGGATAAGACTCCTAATTACTGTAGCATGTGTAGTGGATCGAGATGCATTTAAAAGTACCTGAAGTACTGAAAAGTCAATTGATTTACAAACTTGGCACATTAAACAGACACAAAGGCAAACTCCTCGCACCTGCATATCTTATTCAAATCACTGCTTAAATGGGCAATATATCGTGGCATTTGCCACATGCACCTAATTAGGAAAAGAAATTGCACTTCCATCTTTGGTTTCTGGGCATGGTACACCAGCTTTTAACGGGTATCCAAAGGGCAAGCAGTTTTTTTCACATCAGCAGAAAATGCAGTCAAAGTTGTGCAGGTCACAATGTTTTCCGAGATAGAAGAAAACCCACCTGCAATGGGGCAAATGAACACACCCATGATAACCAGACTCACCAGGATATGCACTTCATAATACGGGACGTCAGGAGCCAACTTAAGAGCATTCCGATGCAACTTTAAAGTCAATAACATCCTAAAATACTGTACAATTACTTTGAGGCTTAGAACCCTAAAAATACCACACTTCCTTGACATCCTGACCTCTGTTCTCGTTACTAAAATATACATCCTAAGCAGAAAAACTCGTCCTCTCATAGCTCTCCACATACTCTACTTAAACAAAGCTTTCCTTTGAAACCCCTTTCAGTCTCATGCATGCCTGAATGAAAGCAAAGGTATCCAATTAAGGCCTTGACAATGAAACTGACCCTCCACGTTTACTTTGGGGTGTACACCACATCTACACAAAGTGGTGCACTCCTCAAGTCCCCAGCGCACAAAGGGAGCTGGGAAATAGCTTATGAATAATGTTATTAATCCAAGCCAACATTTTAAAGAGAAGTGATGATCTGAAGAAAGCAATATTCAGTAGCCGAAATATATTTGCTGTGATTGTCCCTTCTCTTTCATTTGCTTTCTGTGGTCAACGAGAGATAATTTCTTAATCTATTCCCTCTTTAAATGAGGAGTGGGCAGTGCATCACAACGTACAGCAGGAATGACTACAGAAACAAGTGAAGAAACTAAAGTTTATCGTCATAATTTAGCAACATGAGCTTTACGCTGACGATTACCTGCAAAAGAAGCCTCTCATCAGCATTGATAGTGGCTGCGTCCCACTGGATGACCTCCTGGAAGGGGAGAACCCACCCATTGGAGAGAAGGACAGGGATGCAGCCAGCCTGGAGGGCTTCCAGGAAGCGGAAGGAGCCCAAGCGACGGCCCCTAGGGACTAGGCAAAAGGTCGAGTTCTGCAGCAGGACCTCGTAGTCGTACCTGGAAAAAAAAAAGAGGGTACTTAATCAGATAGTCTGAAACGCCGAGTTTCCGACTGGGTCATTACAACACAAGCCTGACAGAGCAATCACACCTGATGCGGATGTTCCAATTTCATGGTCTGTAATTGTGGTTACATTTGTTATAATTGGAGTGTTAATGATGCCAATCCACAATATCAGCAGACCCCACTTTTTCTCGATTAATTAACCACTTCATTACATGGGCTGCAGGATACGTTAATTGACACAAAAATCATTCTCTTATACTCCGCATCTCCATTGTTCCTCCCCACTTATCTAGGGCAAACACTCGTAACTAAATTTAATCAGAAATGGGCAGGTATTTGTCGAAACTAATGTACTTTAAAAATAAAGTATCAGTTTTGGTACAGGTCGCAATGACTTTTAGTGATATTGTACCATAATTATACTGCATGACCACTGTGTATGCAACTAATATCTGTATGGGACTAGAAATTGTGCTGCATCACGATAATTGTAATATTTATACATAGGGCAAGATTGGGTATGGTGTGGAAATAGTGCACAGTTGCACAGTGTCATTTCCCTTCAAATGGGATAAAGCAATGGCCAACCAGACATGCACACACTTTACTTTAATTACTGTCCATGGTATTGAACATTACACAACTTTTTTTTAAACTGACCTCGTTCTTTGCCGAAGAAATTTAGATAAAACTTATCAAAGGCTTCTGACGCCCTTTGCGGCCAATTTAAGCTTGCATATTTTTAAATGTTTCCATTCAGATTGCTCATTGAAAGGGTCATGGGACCTTTTTTTAAAAAAAAAACTCCCCAAAAATTGCAGACCTGATTGACCCAGGCCTTTTTTTTTAAAAAAAAAAACGTCACGCTTCTTGTTTCTTCTTTGCGAATTTCGCAAACAACCTGATTCACTAGCGTGAATGCAAACTTATACTGCCTCTCAATGCTTCTCCTCGTTTGTGCCAATATAATGACTCAATACTTTTGGGCCCCTCTCTCTTCCTGCAATCTGCAGCATGCAAACTCAAGTTGAGGAACTAATTTCTTTGCAGCATTTTACGAGGTTAAATTTATCTTCCCCCTTCCACAAGGGGGGGAATACAATCGCGTGATCATTGGAAATGGAGCTGTCACCAGTAAAACACAGCAGGCGAGCGACTATGAAAAATTATCGACTGCCACAAAAGGCATCGACCCCTTTTACAGCATATTGGTCGCACGTGCCGAGAATAAATGTCACTGCCCCCCTTTCAAAATGGCCTCCTGGCATCAATCAGCTGATCCCCTCCTCCCGTCTTTAAAAACACGTCACATTGCCTTACAAACATCAAGATTCCGTGGTCATATCAAGCCAGACTGGGCCTAATTCTTCTATTATTTGCCCAAACATTAGCAGATTGAGTCTATGCTTACGATTGTCCGGGGTTAGTCATCATTTCCGTTCAACATGTACGAGCCTGAATGGCAGTAGTGTGCAGAGAGGGAGGATGCGCCATCTATGAGACGAGTATGGTACTAGGTGGGCAGTCGCGGGCATGGGATTCACTACTTATTTAGATCCGTTTAGATCTCAAAAGCATGGGTCGTACTACTAGTTAGTGACTAGTTACTTTTAACTTTGCAGTACCAGTGTAATGCAATTGTACTGCTAAGCAAGCAGTAACTAGTAGTACGACGAAAATTCCACCCAATATTTTCGGATAAAGAATACAAAACTAGCCAAAATTGCAAAATCACGCGTGATTCGAGTAGACTTTTTCTCATTGGGCAGCGGGAAAACGAGGCTGACAAGTTCATTGAAACTGTTAAGATTTGTGACCGATACCACACGTGGACAACAACGACATAAGAATGTCGTCACTCTCATTTCCCGTTGCCAATATACAGGGTGGTCCAAGTTCAAGTGTCGTTTTATAACGGCGATTAATAGAAGCGCTTAACGATGACGTATCAGCGATGTGTAAAATTGCTTACTTCGATTGCGCCGAAGATGCGCCGAAGTGGGACATTTTACGCGTCGCTGCTACGTCATCGCAAAATCACTGCTATTAATCGCCGTTATAAAACGACACTTGAACTTGGACCACCCTGTATTAAGCAACCCAAGGAAATAATATTTCTAAATCGCGTCGAGTTGACTTTGGCGGAAAGCGAACCCTGAAAACCGGAAGATGGCCATGGTCACGTTGAATCCGAATCCGAAAACCGTTTGTCCACAGACGGACGGACGGACAGAGTCGTCCTATAAGACTTTTTTTTCCGACGAGAAAAATGCCTGAAATGGGCTCTCCGTTTCTGTCGCGTATTGTGATCCAAGGGTTAAAATCAGCGTGACGTACTACATGGACGACCTCTTAATTATTTACGCTAAATTGCCGCGCTGTCCTGCCCTGGATAAGAAACCGTGCTAATTAGCAATAAGTAATCCCCCCCCCTTCCTTCCCACGGTGCGAATCAATATAGACGGGGGGGGGGGGGG
>KZ538799.1:0-27500 GCA_000934665.2 Catajapyx aquilonaris | reverse complement strand
TGAGTGCTACATAGGTCAGCTGTTCAAAAGGGGAGATGATGTGGATGCTTGCCGAGAAGTGGAAGCAGAATAGCAGCTCAAGAAAAGTCCACAACAAAACCATGAAAATCAAGGGCAGGGTACGCCAACTGAAGGGTCCTTTTAAGTCAATAAATTTTTGGATATAAAGCTGCTCATTTTTAACCAGTTACTTATTATCAAAAAATAAGTAGGAGTTAATATTAGGCGGAATAAAAACAACTGTCCATGCGCTAAATAATTGCAATTAGTTTCAATTGGGAGTAGCACGCTGGAACAGTTGGCATTGGACGTCAATGATATGCTAACCCACGTTTTGGAGGCCCAACTCCATTGTAGGTGTTTAAAAGGATGTGTCCATGTAACCTAATGTAAGCAATCTAGTAGTACTTTTCATGACCACAAAAAGTGTCACATCAAAAGTTACTGCTTAAAACTAATCAATGAGGTGTCAAAAAAGTCATTAACTGAACCAAGCATATAAATTGGAATGTCCTGTATATTTCAAGTCAGCAAAGAAAGCTTTTCCAACGGCCTAATTACTTCCGTGACTGCTGTAATTTTACTTGCAATGCACAAATATTCACATACTGTACTTCCTGTTCATGTACGGAGGAGTACCTCTATTCATGAATACTTTTCTGCTTCATAATGCTCTACTACATCAAGATACAAGCAGTATTACTGAATTAGGATTAAAGACATCATTCATTACGCTAATCATGAAGATGATAATGCTAAATTAACAATATTGACCAACTCATGAACTATCTTGCTCTAAAGATTGAGACACGTTTCTGTAAATACTCACAAATCGACTCTTGGAGCTAGAAGGATGGGCTTGGAGAGGATGAGGAAGGGTAAGGTCCTGCGATACTATAATATGCCACCATTAATGTACAGGATTGACCTCTTGGGAGTTTGATGGAGAAAGCTTAACTGCAAGAGTAATTATTGCAAGTTATAAATTGGCATGAAACTGACCTTAAAAGCTAGCAGGTACTTCTTGGTGAGTGGGAAGTTGTTGGCAGAGGCGAATCCTGGCTCCCCTCCCTTCTCCATGTGCTTCTTGTGGAAAAGTGGTATGGAAACATCAAAGCCTGTGCGGTGCGACTCCAGCGAGAGGCTGGCTTTGGCCAATATGGCCCTCCCAGGGTCAAAGCCCAGGTCTTCGTTGTAGTCAGGCCAGGTGCCCGAGTACAGGTTGAAGATGACGTGGTTGGTGCCCCCATTCCACAGGGGCAGTTTCTGGATGCGGGAGGCCATGTTGCGCACATAGTCACTCGACAGACTGTCCCTGTCTAGGGTGTCCAACGCCAGGACAAACAGGCATGCTTCCAATGGGTCAGACGTGTAGTATGTTGACTCCCGTATCACATTCAAGACCTGCAAATGAAGGGACAAAGCAGGGGAGTTAGTACTGACAATCAAAAATTGTTTGAGGAACAAATGACACTCCACAGCCAATTGCATTGGCCTTGTAATTAATTGACCTACTGCACTCTATAATTTTAACCCAATTCTGTAAACCGATAACGCTAACTCCCAGATCATGCCGTAATTTATCTGCACGATCATGGCTGATAATTCTCGTATGCAAGTATCTGGTGTTGACTCTCCAGGCAACATTATTTGAGGTAACTTTTGTCATTTTTTCTATATTGATACCAAAGGTGAGGCTTTGCGTGTTCCTATACTTTCGTGCTGATATCAACAAGGCATTTTTTTAAATAATGTATCTAGCAACTGAAGGGTAGCGACATTGGTACCTGAAAAGGATTATCATTGCATTATAGCTGTGTCAATCAATTTCCTGCCAAAACTAAGCTTTATTAAAAATCCAGCTTCATTGTAATTCAGACGACAGACTGACTATTAACCTTTGTAACTACACTGTCTGTAGTAGGTCTATTATCATGTGTAAATTTCATCGCCACATCTGCCATGGGAGAACCAGACATAGATTATTTCAATCTCGTACAGAGTGAAAACCACAGGTGCAAGCAGTAAACTGGAACTGGAATTACAAGTTTCTGTAAAATCCCAGCAAGGAGATGTGGGCAACCACAGGTACAGTGAGTCTATATGTTTCGCAGGTACAATAATCATCTCCATCACTATTAATTGGGTGTTATTCTCAGGCCATAAATTCATATCGTAAATTCCTTATTAAAGTAGGAGTAAAAAATAACAGAAGATTGACTAGAGAAGTAAAAGCAGGCAACCATGTTGGGGCCATAAATCATCATCCCACACGCCTTTTACAGATATGCAATAAATTCCCGTGCAGGACTCAGCAGTTTGTGTAAATGTTTTAAGAACAACCCTGAACAGGTGGTTGTTTTGGTAAAATCTGTGAATGACACATTCTGCACCACTGCAATGATAAACTGGTCTGTTTCCAATCATTTGGCCCTCAAAATGTTTTCGAAAATTGATGAAATATCGAAGCGAATATCAGAGGAATGCCTGAACACACATGCACTTGGAACTTTGAACTTCCCTCTGGGGAAACAGCACGCGTCACCTTTTTTTTTTATGGATAAGGAGTACTGTTAATAGGATGACCTTAACACTAGAGGATGTGATGATTGATGTGATTCCCAGCACCTCATATCAATACCGGAAAGTCAAGGGCAATCTCCCAACTATGCTGTGCCAACAGGAAACTTGCACAACTAAACAAACGGAGGAGCGCTACGTTACTTTTGGGTACAATATCATGGTCAGATGAAATTTCCTCAATACCTGCACATGTGAATGCTACTTGGTTTAGACGAGTTGAGCATGCACATAGTACACCATCCAGATTAAAATATCCATGATAATGTAAATGTTTGTGTCCTACTTAACAGATGTGGAAGGCTGCTGCGTTTGTAAGTGAGCAGAGCACACATAATCTATTTACTTTGTGGTCTCAACTACTTTCCGCTAAAGCAAGTGCAGCACCCACTCCTCGAGTAAAACCAGTGCAGCTATTGACCTCTTCCAAGAAGGCACTACTGCACAATTACACTAGCGGTAAGATTAACCGCAAAATATATTAGCCTATCTGACTCAAAGTCCACTGCATCAGCAATTATTCTCGACATTATACAGTAATGGTAAAATGAATCGTCAGCATGAAAAGTAACACAATGGAAAGTCTCATGACTTCCTGAAACGACATGGGACAAGAGGGCTCTTTGAGGTAAAAAGAACCTGAAATTTTGATACCACCTTATGATCAATGCAGGACAGTGCGATTAACCACAGCACAATAATTATTACCTTCTGATAGCTGGGACTGGGCGGAGGAGAGTTGTCTGTGGCAGGATAGACGTAGACTTTAAAGTTCTTCTTGCAGGGTTGCAGGTTGAAACAGGTGTCCATGCGGCAGTACTGTGCTCTGGTGGTCCGAGAGTTCTCTCTCCGTCTCTGGCGCGGAGAGGGGCCGGAGTAGGCCTCCTCCTCTTCAAGAGTCACCTCCCAGGCTCCGGAGGGGAGGTAAGAAGATGAGGAAGAGGTGGAAGAAGGGGAAGGCGGGATGGGAGGGGGGTCAATGGGAGCAGAGGTGACCAGCTGGGATAAGTGGTGACTCTTTAACCGGTAGCCCCCGAAGTACCAGAGCGCCAGAAAAGCGCAGGACAGGAGGACCAGGAGGTACCGCTTCTTCGCCTGCATTGCTCTATCTACCTGCAAGTACAGTAGTTACAAATAGAATTCAGTGTCAGTCATTTTCGTATGTAACGACATCATCACATATGCAAGGAAGGCAGTATCGTCAATTACAAACATTCTGCAGTACATTCGTGATGTTAATCAAAATAAGACAAGGTCACAAGTTGTGGTCATGAAGTTATTCAGCCGTTAATTACACAATAACAAATCAATTCATATATGACAGGGAAGCATGCAGGATGAAAACAATTACTTGCCTCCCAATAATTCATTGTGAATTATAATAATACTCTGGCTCACTTGTGCTCTATGCAACAGGGGATCAAAGTTAATTATTAACGAACATAATCAATGCACATAGCAGTACAATGCATTGTAAACAGCTTTTCATTGCCCTAGTGGTGTTAATATATTGCATTATTTAACAGCTACTAATGAACCTGCATGAAAATATACACTAAATATTAACTATATCGGGATCATAACATATTTAAAATATCAGACAAATCTAATTTGCAACAGAGTGGCACTGAACCATACCCATGCCAATCCCTGGAGCACACAGGATTATCTCTTGCAGAAATAGTTTCAATGGATTCTCTAAATATTTGCACTACGTTTTCTTGCGATTCTCCCGTTTCTTATCACTTGCCCTTACAGCATAAGCACACATTACTAACCCGTTCATAAAAGTAGAGTAGGAAACGGTCTCACTGCCAGACCTTCACGTAATCCAATCCCATTCGGTATGACTTGCAGACAACAATGCGGCTGCAAAATGCATGACACTTTGCCTTTTCACGAGTGCCTATTTAAATGACAAATCACAGACGGCTACCATAATGGAATCATGTGCAGCATCCTACTTAACCGGCTTGCGTCCTAAACTTCCATTCAGGGTCAGGCTGCAACGCAAAATGTCGCTCTTTTTTTCTCACCCACTTCCTAAGGTGTAATTCGTCCTCAAGGTTTCCTACACACGTGTGCAGTACAAAAAAAATAAATAAACTGGAAATAGGAAGTGAAATTCGCCAACTAACGTGTCAAAAGAGGGTTGCAGTGTCAGAGAACGGCAGGCATCATTAGTTACGACAACGTAATACTCAGACAGCAATTAGGCAAATTAACACAACCTTTGGTATTTTCAGGTTAAACGCAAAGTAAACCCTCCACCCCTCCCCTATCCATCATGATCAATTTCACTCCTCGGGCAGACTATTATTGCACCAGGAGCAATTTAATCCAAGGGGCAATAAACATTGTGCATCATATATACTGTACATGCTCCAGTTACCAAGCCAGGCAGCACTAATTAAAATCTCAAGCCCTTTTCTTGGAAAGTGTTTGCACTTGCCTTGGTCCAGGAACATATTAAAATGCCTCCAGCCCCTTTTAGGAATAAAGAACGACGCTCAATTTAATCCCACTCCAAACATTTTCTAGATGATCTAAAAACCTATAATATTATTCACGTGCAGTATCTTCCTCGATCAAGTGCATATCATCTGAACTTGTGCACTAAATCAACGCAAGACATGCCAATTGTAATAACCACCACAATTTTAATTCCCTGTTTTTCCTTATCACATTTCACAACTTTTCACTTTTTCCTTCTCAGCTGCATTCACTGCAATTGCACTGACAGGGAGTCAACATCGACAAGGATGTGGATAGCGCAAATGATAAGTCATAAGATATTCGCAACGAGTACATACCTAACCATAGTAGTCCGGCCAGTAAAGTACAGAGGCAAATCCAGATATGAACCTCAAGCCCAGCCATCAAGCAGATGGGGTCAACAATTTAATCCCCTTTTTGCAGACCTTCCCATACTCCTTTAAAGGGACGTTACATTCCGACATTAATATTTAAAGCTAATATTTTCAACAGCCCTTAAAAGGAACTGTTTAATGGCACGCAGACTCATGCACAAAAACCGCCCACTGACAAGGGCAATTCAATTGAAACACAGTGTACATTCGCTGATTCTTCCTCACTCTTTTCCTTGTACACATCATTTTCAGGAGAATTTTAAGCATTGCAACAGTACTTCCAACTGACATTACTGTACAACATATTGCCTAATCAATCAATATATCTTCACTTTAAAATGATAACACATTATTGATTATTTATGGCAATACACGTCGTGATTCGTGAATCAGCAGTATTTCTCAGCACAACACAGTTAAAGCTCCCCATGTACTTGATCAATTCGTCAGAAATTAAACACAGGATATGCGGTAACACCTGAAGTGTCACTATCGGCAGATCGTAATTCTGGACACTTCCTCATAACAAATGCATGATCCGCATGATAGTACAAGGTCCATTAATGTACAACCTGCTCTTTCACTTACAAAGTTCCGGCGCTCATTAATTCATTTTCCACAGACCTTGCCAGCACGTACAAAATAAATTATTAACGAACCCTAAGAAATTAATTGAACTAAAACCAGCAAAGTGTACAGAGTTGTGTGTGCATTTCCTTTCTTTTCCAGCTGGTTAGTACATGAATTCCTGTCAAGCATCGCTATCGATTGTTACGATTCCATTAAATGACAAACTGGAAGCAGTTTTCCGTACGTGGCGACTGGTGCGATGTGATGCACCGTTTTACTCACAGTTTCCAGTGCCATCATGCCTGCTTGATTTTGCAGAGCAATGAATGTGATATCCACCGATACATGCCACTGTCACTTCTGCTGTGCCCCACACACCAACACTTTTTTTTGTGCTTCACCATCACTTCTCCCCTCCTGGTTGTTCCTCCACACCCTTCTATTTATTTTTTTTTGTGTATGCAAGGGTGGTCCTCCTCCCCGTTCCAAAAAAAAAAACGGATTCCATTTATGGCGATGCTTACCGTCTCCTACTATTCGAATGATGTGTGTCGAGAAGAGTGGGTGATTATGTCCGGGTTGTTGTCCCAGGTGGTGGCGGCCCCCGGGCGGCCCTCCTCCTCCTCCTTCGGCCGCCCATGCCGGCTGAACCCGGGGGCTGGAAGTAGGCGCAGCAGACAGATCGGAATGGGGGAGGGTGGGCAGGGGCGGGGCGGCTGCGGGGTTCCGTTCACGATCCCCGATTGCCCATGGCTGCCTGCCCCTGTCTGCTGCTGCGAGTGGGGTCGGCCCCTGGTCTCCTTTCCGCCCTCAGGGGGTCCTGTCCGTGTGCAGAGCGAGGCTGTCGTCCTCCCGCCCTCGCTAAACTAACTGTGCGGCCATCTCAGGCCGACCGACCGACCATCCGAGAGGAGAGAAAGACAGAGGATGGGACACAAGACACGTCGCGGACCACACCACACACAAATCGCCGCGATTCACAAGTCGCGAAATAGCTGCAGTTCAGTCCTTTGACATTGGCGCTACTCAACTGCTACCAGGCCATCGCGCTTAGTACCGTCCCACAGCCGAAATTGAAATGGGGAGGTAGCTGAATTTGTCACTAGATGGCACTCATCCTAGTTGAGCCAGAGACCAACAGATGGCAGGATCAACAACTTGAGGAGCCAAATATGAATGCGATCATCAATGGATTTGATCCGAATGATAGGGAATATCCTGCTGATTTTGCGACCTTCCAACCACCCGCGCATGGTCCAGCCAACCCCCTTTCATTCACGTAAATATTGGTATACAAATATATTATCGGCAACTATTCTTCCAGCATATTATGGCAAAATCACGTGAGCGTGATTAGAGTAGACTTTTTTCATGTTTACTGCTATTGTCCCCAACGACAGTCACGGGACTGGGAGGGGGGAAGGGGGGCGGGAGCAGCCAGGGGGAAGGGGCGGATTGGGTGAACCCGGAACCCTGAAAATCAATAAAAAGGTCTTATAGCACGGCTGTGTCTGTCTGTCTGATACCTGTCGACAGACAGACAGACAGACACAGCCGTGCTATAAGACCATTTTATTGATTTTCAGGGTTCCGGGTTCACCCAATCCGCCCCTTCCCCCTGGCTGCTTAGCAGCCCTGGCTCCCCCTGGCTCCCCCTGGCTCTTATAGCACGGCTGTGTCTGTCTGTCTGATACCTGTCGACAGACAGACAGACAGACACAGCCGTGCTATATGACCATTTTATTGATTTTCAGGGTTCCGGGTTCACCCAATCCGCCCCTTCCCCCTGGCTGCTTATAGCAGCCCTGGCTCCCCCTGGCTCTTATAGCACGGCTGTGTCTGTCTGTCTGATACCTGTCGACAGACAGACAGACAGACAGACAGACAGACAGACAGACAGACAGACAGACAGACAGACAGACAGAGCCGTTCTATAATACTTTTTTCTTCGAAAAATTCTAAAATGTGGAAACAAACGCAAATATTGGTCGGAGCTGCCACTTTTTAAAATTATAGAAATGCCCGTCAATTGGGGTGAGATTGTGCCAGCGCATTTTTGGAAACAGTGCGCCCTACTGGCAGCATTTCGGCATGTCTTCGAGCATGTTTTATACTACATTGAGGGATGGTCAAGATTTGGCAATGACGAGTAAATTTTGATGTATAGGGTGCACTCTTGTCCAAAAAAAATGCGCTGGCACAATCTCACCCCAATTGGCTGTAATATTAAACTTGTGCTCGAATTTATTACATCAAAATCGCTCCAGGATTCGATGAAGCAACTGGTAACATGGACGACACTTCATGCTACAGAGATGAGTGCAGCAGCACTTGTGGTAATAGGTTGGATGAATCAGATGGGATAAAAGGCGACAACATGCAACAAGTGACTCATATTCATTCAGAAATAAAAACTTGCTCGTATAGCAGCCAATTACAACCGCGGCCATGTCGCAATTTTATGTGTGGAGAGTATATAGAGAGTAGTTACTTCTATTTTCATAGCAAGTGATGAATAACGTTTTCCGCATTTTAATGCAACATCCGGTTGCGTGATTCGCGATCAAGGCTGTTGGAGATGAAAATTAATCCTAATTTTTTCTTCTTCTTATCTTGTACCCCACTTGGATTATGTTTGACATTGTTGCCAGCAGACGGACCCCGCCCTCCGGACAACTCCTCTACAAACTTTCCAAATTTAAAACAGTCCAACAAGTCATCATTCGTGACGAGCTCATTCTTTACTCAATTAGGCCGACAGTAAAATTTTACTTGCCTCACAATTTTTCTTCGTATAATTGAATACTCATTCGAGGCTATATTTATTGCGTTATTTTTCTGTTGAATCATGTGCTCCAGTAGAGTCTACATGTAATCGACATGTCGCAACAAGTGCAACTTAGCTCAACTACTGATATCGGTATGGTTTAAAACCACAGGTGCAGAGTAAGAGTCCAGCAGTTGCTATACAAAAGGAGCTTGCTGTAGGGGTGAAAAGGACGTTCAAATATTTCAAATCTTCTATAAAAATTTTTGGTTGACTGGCGCATAACTTACTCATAGCAAATTTTAGTAAAAAGGTCTTATGGGTGAAAGTTATTCACCGGAAATTACTCAAGTTCGTTTTTTTCCCTCCTATTTTCACACGGGTTTTAATATAATTTTTGCGGTCTTCGCGTGCAGCTCCCGGAATCCGTGCAAACATTTTTCCAGTCACGTGATTTCTATTGTCCTCCCCCTGCCTCCCCCGCCCTTCCTCCCACCCCATTTTACTCTCATCCACTTACAACTTCCCCCCACACACATTTTACTTTTTTTTATGCCTACAATTTTGTTTGCATTCAGTTTCCCTGCTACGCTCGACTCACCCACAATCATATACTACATACCCCCCTACTCAGAAACTGGGCCAAGTTCACAAATGGATGACATTGCAAATTTTCGGTTGGCAAAATATTCGGTCAATTGTAATTGTCCTTTCCCTCTCTCGCCTTCCCCCACCCGGAAGAACACGGTTCTTGCTTACTCTTGTTCCGGTCAAAATGCAGCCCTCAAGTCGCATATTTTTCGATTGGTTCAGGCAAGGGTCACCTCCAAGTAATAAAAATATATTTAAAAAAAAATCATGTAATAAGTTACAACCAGCACTTAGGCAGTGCTGATTACATCCTATTCATCATTTGATTGGATGTGACGTTAAACAAAAAGGTGTACGTGCTGACGTCCACACATTGGACTATGGTTGTGTGTGGGAGGCAGCAGTTTTAATATTGTGGANTTTTCCCCCCCCCCCCCCCAAGTTTTTCAGAGGTAAAACTACAGGAAGTTATGTGAGGGTGTGGTATAGGTATATAGTTGGGGGGAAATCCCTCTCATTGTTTTACACAAAAAATTATCTATATAAGACTTAATAATGGATGCAGTCCCTATATATTAATTAACAATGTTTATAGCAGATACATCCTGCGACATTTCCGTCGCACCCGACCACTGCCTGCCACACCTAATGAGATCGCTATTTCATTTAACATTGCACGGTATGACTCCCTTTGGCAACACCTATTTAATGAACAGGGGCAAGGCTGGACACATATTTGTCAGGATATGTATCTAATACCTTGTGTTCGAAGCCAATTATCTCTGTAATGAAGCTTCAGAGACCAAATGACACCTCTTCATAACGTGATCATCTAGTCCACATGAATACATCCTAGAAGTATGTCAGAATAGTTACTGAACACCCTGTACTTGTATTAGTATAATGTACTAGTTCCTCATTTCACCCACCAGAGGCTCTGCTTCACCCCATTGCGCAGACGCAGAACGGGAGCCAATCGGAAGCGTCGGTCATACAACGAAGAATCTTAATATTACATTTTTAATTTCTTATTATTATTTCGCCAAAGGGGCCAATCACCCAGGGCGTAATAAAATTATCATTATCATTTATTTATTTATTTATTTATTTATATTTCTCATTATTTTTAAAAAAGATTTATCATGTTTGAGTGGGAGTGTGATGCAAGGGTATATATAGGAGGTGAGTTTTAGAGGATTGAGTGGGTGGTTGCTGAAGAGGGTGTATTTTATTCATATGTATATAGTTATATCATGGGCTGGTGCGCATGCGTGACGCCTCCCCTCTTTTTATTTCCTGCCCGGGTTTCCGCCTCGTTCACAACACACAGTTACCAGGAGCAGAACCGCTCCAGGACACCAAACTGATTGGACGCTTTCGTTTCTTGTGTGACTGTGTGCTGCTCAAACTACACTACTGCTGGACACGACTCTTCAACATCTGCTGTGCTGTGGGGAAAACGACTTAGTTTAAACCAACAACTCATAAATTATTCTAATGTAAGTATATATACATATCGTGTTCACCACTGATGACGACCGGTTTAACATTTTTAACGACAAGAAGTTGATGGTTCAACAATCTCAACTTATGGAAAATCTCCATGATGTATAGTTATGCGAAACATGTCGTTATGGGGATATTTCTCTGCAATTTGTGCCGATGCAATTGGACCTTACCAATTGACGTCAATGACTACAATGATTGAGTGGCAGGGCATGCACTAAATGCTTCGATCGGCAGGGCAGCATTATAGGGGGTTCATCATTTGACCAGATCTCGTTTTCGTGCCAATGTGATCGTCGATGCGTGAAGAGAGTTGCAAGGGGGAATTTAAAAGGCCGCGGTTGGGGAGGGGGAAAAAAAGAAGCCCGTCGGAGTGCGAATCTCCAGATCAGCGAAATAAATGGCAAATGGTGCGCGTCAACATTACACATATAGACTTCCAACTTCATTATCGCAGCAGGCTGACCAGAAATATTATTTTCAGAGGGCCGTCCTCTAAGGCACGTAAGCGTGGCATAATGATATATAAGAAGTAAAGCGTACGCTCGAGTCGTAAGTGTGCGTGTATACACATCATACGCAGTCGGCAGTGAAATCAGACTGTGAAGAAAAGCAAGCCTGGAAAGAAGAAGGCTGGAAATGCTGAATATTCTTGTGGTATATCAAACGAAATGTCATTATAGGACCTGCTGAGGAAGGTTGGAAATCGATTGGCACAAAGCGTTAATCTTTGTTAAGTTATATGATTAATTTATTCAATTCAATATAAATGAACGGATGAGTGGGCCCATGATTGTTGGTCCAACCATTTTTATCATTTGCAAACTGTTTTTTTGAAATGTAATCCATAACTTCTCCTTGATTGTAGTCTTCGGGCAGTGGGTATGTTACACCTGAAATGGTGCAACAGAGGACATGCCAGATGCAGATTCAACATTTTGCACCAAAAGTTGCGCCAAATATAGTAAATTATGAACATCTTATAAATAGAGCGAGCACAAAATAAGGAATGTACTGTACGTATAATAGAAGATAACAAAAAAACTGTGCCGCAAACTTTCTTCGTGACCACAAGAATCCAGGTTTGAACTAGAATAAAAAGGGTGAGGTGGAAGAAGCAGGATGTCATACAGTCCTGAAAAGGTCTTCAAGTTAATTAATAGGGCAATAAAACGCGCATCGAATAATTGTTTACACACCGTTTTGCAAAATCATTTGACCTAATAGCTTAATTAATCACGGTAATATATCGTCTGCTGGAATAGATGCGAATAAATTATTGACGTAACTTGGAGTTTGATTGGCAATAAAAGGCGTTAGTTGTTTATGGTTGTTTTTTTGTGCAGTTTATCCTGGTATAAACATTGCGCACCCAAAAAAAACCACATACTATTACACCATTTATTGTGAATTTTCCTTCAGCGACAGACCGACCATTTAAAGGTATATCACATAATAAAATGATTGGTGCAATTTCATTATTTTCTGTCTACTGTTAGATTTGCACCTCTAATATGGTAAGATCTCCATCTTAAGCCCGCATTTAGGATTTCTTTTTAACCTTAAATAAGAAAAACTCTTCCTTAGCTTCAAAAGAATATCTGGACACCAGATTATCAAGCTATATATACAAGTTGTGACCAATATATTGTAGGCTAAGTTGTATATGACACCAATAACTGGACTTAAGTCCAGTTATTGGTGTCAATAATATAATGAAAGCTGCTTTGTTGCGTTGTAAGCCATCATATTAACTCCCTGAATCAGTCAAATGCAACTAATACTTTTGTCATAAACCTTGTTTCCCAATAATTGGGATGTCGCGTGGCACCGGCGTCGTTTTGCTGCCTCCCATCAAGAGTATAGGCCATGATTGAAGTTCGTCAAATTCCGTCTCTTTTCGAAGAGATATGAATCCATCGTGCCTTATTCCCCCTTCCGCGATATAAGACGGCCCATTGAACAGCTTGCTCTGACCAATAAGGCGTGTCCACCCAGTGCTCAGGTCACCTTGACCACAAACGCTACCCTTTTTGTCAGCCATTATTATTTCTCATATGTGTCAGTTCGTTGCGCAACCATGACCTAAACAGCAAAATAAATATTTAACGCCATCAGAAGTAACCTTCAAGAGTAAGCAGAAGCTGTAAAAGACACCGCCCTTTTCCTCCCGCATGCATTATGAGGCTAAAATGGCCGCCGGGTGTGGATGAGGTAGATGCATAGAGATGATGAGGTAGAGGGGGGGAGGAAACACTTACAAGTCCAGAGCAAAACAAGAGGTAAATATGGCACCAAAAAAGTAAGGTGAGGCCAAGGTTGCCATATATGATGCACACCCCACCCAATCCTACACGTTGAAAAAGCACAGCCAAAGAAGAAGTAAAGTAGACAAATGCTGCGAGTGTGTGTAAGCGTGACGAGGCCATAAGCTCCTCCCCTGATGCTTTGCAGGGTAGCAGCGAAACGGTGGAAAAGCGTGCCAGCATGTCAGTAGGCATGGGGACTCCAAGCCTGCCCCTGCACATCATCATCATTATCAGGGATTGCTTCTAGTGAAACAAGAAAGAAGAAGAAGAAGACAAGGCTCCTGAGGACTAGGCCTAGCCTAGAGTGCGTGGCTGACAAGATGGCCTCCGCCATGCTGCTCCTGGCCGCCATCTTCTTGCAGCTGGCATGTGATGCCATGGCTCAAGAGCCTGTCATCGACACCAGGCTGGGATCACTCACTGGGGTCAGTTATCGAAACATATAGCTGTCTTATTTTATTCGGCTTATTCATTCATTCATTTATTTATTTGCCTGCTTGATTGTTTGTTCTTCATACGAATATTATTATAGGCCTATTGCGATATTATGGTACCAGGAATGTCATCATCAAATGCAGGTCAATTATTAATAAGAGTCATGACTATCAATACAGCTTCTTGGTAATAAGTAATACGTCTATATTGAGCTTCGATATAAGACTGTTCACACTGCTATCCTTGCAAAAACTTCTTACTTTACTGGAGGAGCATTTCTGGCCATATGATCCCAGTCAAAAAAATTATCCGAGTTGCTGATTACTGGCATTACTGCTCCTCATTGACGTACTGTATCTATACCAATGTTACCTTTCAAGAAAGAAAGAAGTCTACAATGTATATAGTCATTACAATATATTGTATGGATTTCAACATTTCTAGATATTTAAACCCATAATAAGGCAGGATATTACAAAGAAACCTATATGTGCATGTAGTGCATATGAATGTGAGTCTGACGCTTAAGTAATCTAAATCAATATAGGTCTAAATTAATCCACGATAATTCTATTAATTTTTATTGGATCCGCATTTATTCTAATAAGTTACATCTGACATTTTTCGACACAAAATAGCGACATTGCAATATTTAGAGATCCATTTATGATCATATTACATATACATGTCGCTAATCTTAGAGCCACACCAGCCACATATAAAATGGCCAGTTTATGTAACTGAGAATTATGAATCAAATGCTCATGTAGGTCACTATACCTGCATTATAAATAGCTGCAGAGAACACTGTCGTGTGCAGACATTTTAGGCTCGGTCTATTTTGTTTGATTTTGACCCACTTTTAAACAGCTGCTTTTAAAAAGAAGTAGCATATACCACACAAGTCATGTCCAGATAACCCCATGATAATGCATTACAACTTACGTCAGCTGTAACGCGACATGAACAGCCATGAATACTGATTCGTACACGTTTATTATTCCTCTCATAAGCTGCTTATCTAAAAAAAAAAGCGGTCATATTACACACTGTCTCCCTAAAAAATATGACAGGTGAATACGGCGACGGACAAAACGACCTCCCAAGATTTTGGCGTGCAAACCTTTATCTGCATTTCGAAATGCATCGTACATGACCAGCATCTCAAACCACGTTGCAGTGTAAATGCTTAGCAGGCCCTGCGCTAAATTTACTATCAATAATTGTTATTAAGTTGTGTTTGGGCAACACCATTTGGGATTGAGTTGCGGAATTTTAATGGTACCTTCTCCGTCGAGTCATTTACCGTAAAAATTAGCTTCATATTAATGTTGAGATATGCAGAGTGATGTGCTGTCCAAGTTCAATGTAACAGAATATTAAATATCGAGCGAAAAATGATGTGCAAGGTTAGATTGATTCTTGAATGATCCCGGTTTTCAATGCAGCATCGCAGAACCATCACAATCGCAATTTTTCCAGCGATTGGAGCCGCCAGATTGTCCCAAGTCTTAACAAGAGTGTCAATGTCGTGAATCCCCCATCATGTGCAAATCGGGACACGCAAACGACGACACGGTGAAGCACAATAGCGGCCAGTTTGAATGAACCGTTCCCGCAGCGAATTGCGAAAATAAAAATTCGCAAAAGTGACGTGCTATGAATAAAAGGCAAAGTGAGGGACTCATTCCCATATGGACAAAAACCAGAGACCTTGACACTGTTTCCTTTTTTTTTACGACTTGCCTCATATAAGCTCCGATCTTGATTTGCGTTGCCAAACAGATCGGCAAGGCTTCGCAAAAAACAGGTGACTACCTCATCTGGGGCTGAATTGCTCAATGGAGGAAGTAGTTGTGACAAATACGCTTCCCTCCTCTCCTTTTCTTTTTTTTATGTGTATTCCCATTTGCAACACACCCAACTGATGAGTCGAATTGCACAAGGGACTCACCTTCAAGCCTGATTATTCGACGGTCAAGGATTCACCCTGTCAATTTCCATAACAAGTTCAAGGAAGGAAGGAAGGAAGGAAGATCATCCATGGATGGGACACGCCCTCCATTTTGGCAGATCTGTGACCTTGGTGGGGGGGATTCGCCAATTGGGACCGGACACCCTCGGGGTTGCTTGTCATTCAAAGAATTGCAGGCGATTTACCACCTGTTCGCAGCACCAATGGACCTTCCAAGCTGGTCCAAACACAACAGACACACACACAAAAAAAATATTTCAAAGGGAGTTGTCCCAAGGTCGGATCGTCGTAACGTGTCACTCATTTTCATTTTGTGATTACCAACTCGTAACTTCCTAAGGTGCGGCTTGCTTGATGGGTACGGTACACGTACTTATTACGGGGGTGTCATCCTCGCCGAATCACTGTCTATTAAAAAAGCAATGAGGTCGTTTATTTTCAAGTCCGGCAGCAGGAGGTATAGTAAGCTATTTTGAAAGAGAGGAAAAAAAAAGTACTGCTGAAAATTAGTGGTTACCCATCAGGGGGGTGGACCTATTCTGGCAAAATAAAATAAAATTGCGTGTCTTAAAAGAACAAGACATGACTTACTCTGAAACAAAGGGGCCTCTATATAGATGGACGGTGTAAACTGTACAATGTGGAACAATCTGCTGTTTCATGTATTTGAGATGCATCGCACTTAATATTATTAAATGCTTTAAAATAAGTGGGTGAGATTTCTGATCGCAAACCTAGATGGTGCAGCGCATTAATTAAAATATTAGCACTCATTTGTTTAAAATTGAAAAAATAATCAATTTATGTTATTTGGCAATAGTTGACGCAAGTTATAGTGGAGCAAATCAGTTCCTTATTAATCCGAATGCCATAAACCCAGCAATGTCTTCCTATACTAATTCCTTCAATTTTCCTAGCAGTAAATCATCCCCGCGATTGCGATTGAAAGGAAGGATTTGCTAAATTGAGTAAGTTGGCAAACGTGGTTCTTCGCTAAGGCCATAAAACAATTCAATTAATTGCTCAGTTTAGGACAACCAGCGTTATGATGCGTTGCAATGAATAGAAGTTGAAAACATGTTATGTATAATTATAGCACGTCCGATTTTGCAAGGTCCTCTTCATAATACGGGCCAGATTTCTATTCTAGAAAAAGAATGGAAGAGGTCATGTTATGGCAGCTTAAATAATCGCGTTACGTCGCAAAATGATTTACATGGAATGAAAATAAAAAAATTGGTTCACGAAGCAGCCTCACGTGACGTGAATATCTGTCCGAAATCTCCCATTCTTCTCATCGCCCTTTTCCTAAATATGGTAATATATACCTGGCTGGTAAAAGCCATTTGCCGGAATTTACAATCCTAAATGAAGACCAAGGTTAGTCGTGAGCACTGTTGGTGCACTCAGCATTAGGTAATCAGGTCTCTGAGGATTACAAGGTTCATCATTTACGACTGACAATAGACCGTTTTATGTGTTTGCTTCTCTCTAAAGTTGCTTCTGGAATTCATGATCTGAAAAGTCTTGAACTTTGGAGTTGCGTATAGGGAACCGCTCTGCATATGTAGGCTACACTGTTAAATCGAGTACAAAGTCGGTGGGATTGTTGATATCGCGACGCAAATGTCGTTATACAGCTGCAACACTAACCCAATAAAACAGTCTCTAGCTTTTTTCCCAAGCAAAACAATTGATCGGCTTATGTTGCCCCCGAGGACACTTTTTTTATGCACCTTTTTCATCCAAAGTATGTGTTGCGGAGATAACCATTTCCCCTTAATGGTTATTAGGACGTAACGAAAAAGGCATGGGAAAGGGAGAAGGAAAAAAAAAGTACGCGAATATTTAGAGAGAAACCGATGTTAATACTGTATCATTAAAGTTATTACTCCTGCAACAATGATCAATTCATAAAGCAATGCCTCCGGGCAAAGTCACAAACGACGTTTAATGCGGTTATTTCTAATCGCCTGTAAATCTGAACCCCGCTTTTAAAAGCAACGGTAAAGCTTGTTTGAAGTAATAGTTGCTAGTGTGAACAATCCGTAACTTCACCCCCTTCTGGATTGTGTGACCTTGCACCACCCTGTACATTATTTAAACCTATGATTTCTTGGAAGTGAGTTAGTGAAGGTTGTGAAAATTTTTTTGCCATCTCACCAGTTTACCGCACTTTTAATTCTTCTTTTTTTTTCTTACTTCTCAAACGAGTTGCTGGAGTGAACAATCTTGCACTGCTCTAGGCCAATGCACCACCCTCTCTTAGAATTTTTGCGCATTTTCTCTATCGCTTAATGTTGGGCCATGTGAATACGAATTTGTTCCGGTAAAAAAAAATTGGCTAAAAATTTCTCGGTATAAACAGGTAGCCGCACGACTTCCAATTTGAATAAAATGCCATCCGTTTATGAACCGGTTCTACCCGTGGGAAAACCCTCCGATCGCAAAAAAACAACCGATTCGCCAATAATCCCAAGCCGGAAGAAGGAAGGTCCCTCCAGCCTGCTCCTCCACTCCTTTTTATATGTAGGCCTATTTTAAAGGTGCAATTAAGAGTCCAAGCAGCTTTGGACAGGCGTGCAAAAAAAGAGCCGACGAAGATGGCGAGCAGGCCTTAATTTTTTGTATATAGGGACACACCATTGTGTCCGGTGTGCCCAAGGTCTCCTATGGTCGTCATCATCATCATCATCCTCTCATCCGGAGACAATCGTTGTCTTGTTCTCTTTCGGAATTGGCAGCACGCTAAGGTCACACCGCCGCCTCAACACACTCACCTAATTAGAGGAGGGGCCATGCAGAAGACCATCAAAAAAAGAAGTGCGCACGCCAGAGAGGTCGTCTCCTCTTGTTTGTACGATTCCCACCAGAGGGGAATCGGACGCGTTTCTTTCGCACGGTTTGTTCGCACGCGGTCTGGGTGCGCGGGAAGGTCGCGACCTCAATCGCACGTGGGAGATTTCTGACCCTTTGGGGTCACGAGGATCGGCGGCTATTTGCAGATCCAACAGGATTATATTTAGCATCGGTGCCGTCGCGTCCGTGAGAAAATAATATGGAAATTTCCACGAGCTCCAGCTGTTTTTTAAATCAAGCAAAACTTATAGGGCCGAATTCAGAGAGGTTGCTTAACGTAAACGCGCCCGATTAAATCCTTTAGTCATCCTCGATAACAAATTTAAAAGTGCTAGCAAGTGCGATTAGGGGGCGTTTAGCGCTAATCGCCGTATTAGCAGGTTGATTAAATTTGCTAATCGAGGCTGACTAAAGGATTTAATCGGGCGCGTTTACGTTAAGCTACCTCTCTGAATTCGGCCCATAGTTATTTGAAACTCCTCCCCCACTTGGAAGTAGTATACATAGGCCCCTACCAGCTGGCGCATATGCTCTCCCTCTGCACACTACTGCCACTCTCAGGGGGAAAGTAGTAGTACTACATGCACGTTGGTGATGAGTCAACACGGACAAGGAAGCGGGCAGACAGAATAAGAGGATTAGCATATAGGATTGTAATGCCAATTTCATACTTTGTACTGCAAATGAAGTACCGGTACAGTATAAACATGACTGGTTTGTACAGTCGTGCATTGGCGAAAAGAGTGTGCGAAAATCGACAGCCTTTGCGCAAACGTGATATTATTCACTCTCTTCGCGGTCCCCTGGGGTTACGTAAACAATCGGACAAAAAGGAAAGAGGCGTGACTATATAGTGTTTCCCTAGTAGCTCGACCATCCAATCCCCCAGCACAGTGGTGACTCGATGGTCGTTAGGGTGACCACAAGGCTGTTATGTGTGTCGCCCCCCTTCCCCCCTTCTCCACCATTGTTATAATCGCCAGCAGGCCAGCACACTAGACTGCATCGCTTCCGGAATTGCGGACTCTACACATGACTGGCCATATGTGTGCAGCAGCCTCATGCCGAACACGTATTACGAGTATATAGTATACGTGCTGTACGCGGGGCTCGCAATTTTTTCCGCTTGCACTCTTCTTGCCCTACTTTTTTCTCTCTCTCATTCTGCTGGCATCAGGGTCAGTAGTGCCAACAAGAGTCTATCAGGAGATCTGGGTTCATTAGTCGCTGCATGCTACACAACTATGCAAATAATTTCAATGGATACATATATATAGATAGTTAATGAACCGGAAGAGATGCTGGGGTCGTGAACCCCCCGATGGCTCCGGAAGTTTCGGCTCAAAACGTGGATTGAAATTCCCCCNCCCCCCCCCCCCTTTTCATGTAAATGACAAATTGGACCAATCGAAATAAGTGGCATGGTCGGATGGGCATCCAAGCAACAAGTGATGCCGCGATGGTGACAAAGGGCATTCAACCCTCACCTGATCGAAAGAGATGCAACACTGCTAGCTGACGTCTGTCGCTTTCAATGATTATTTCCACCTCCAGCAAATCCCGGTTGATTGAACAGCCAAAAATTCAAATGGAAGACACTCTCTGAGATCCAGTTGTGCGAATTCAACTGAGAGGTTCTTAGATATCATATAGGCTACATTGAATGTATGTCGATTCGAAATACATCGGTCCAATTGCACCACATCCATTCAAAAATATATCCGGCTGGAAAAGAGCCAGAAAAGTTTGTCAACAATGCTGTCAAAAATATTCCATACAGGTAATTTTTCTGTCGGTATAACTGTGGACCATAATCAGAATATTTTTAAATGTCTGTTGATACAAGTGGACCTATTATTATTATTATTATTATTATTATTATTATTATTATTATTATTATTATTATTATTATTATTATTCACAAATTCCAGGTTCCTTTCTACTCGAGTCGACGCAGCTTGGTTTACGGTTTCCTGGGAATCCCGTACGCCAAACCACCCGTAGGAAACCTGCGCTTCCGGGTGAGGATCCTTTTAATTTTTTCTGGCTTTAATTTTTTTTTTTGTTAAAGACAACCCTAACCGCACCCAACAACACCCACCATCCCTCCTCCACCTCCTCTTCCACTTCGGTTCCGACTGAATCAACCTTGCTTCATTTTCGACCACATCCAAGTAACCAAGACATTCCTTCAACACACTCTCCCCCATCTATTGTTACTCAAGTTTAACCTTTAAAAATCGTTAACCTTTACGAGGGCCTTTCCCGATCCTATTCATGTTGAACGGCGTTAAATTTTCAAACAATTGTTTCGTGATGTTGTGGTCGGTTATCCTGCAAAGTGACTTTGGTTTATTGAAATGAACTGGACCAGTTAAAAACTTCCGCCCAAAACACCTCCATTTAATTATGAAGGATATTGCCTTAGATTTTGTAGTTGTAAAAATAAAACAAAAATAATGTTCACACAATTAAATACTGCTTCATAAGCTCTAATAATGCTGCCCGATATTTCTCTGGTTTCATCTTGTTTGTTTGGAGAACCAGAATAATCAAGCAGGTGTTCAGCCAACCCTGCAGTTTACAGTACCAACTACTGACTAATTATATAATATGGAAATAATGAATAGTGAATGGAGCCATTAAAAAAATGACAGGTAGCGTGGAATTCATAACAGTTGTCAGCATTGCAGTTTGCTTTATTACACGGTCCGCATCTGTTTAAATATTTATATGACTTAAATGTACAGGGTAATGCACTGTCCAAGTCCACGCTCCAAGAACATCATGTCTCTAACTTCTCATTGCAGCAATAATAATATTGAATTGTTGATTATCATTTTTAACTGGGCGCTGGAACTTTTATTAACATCTTGAACCATAAACTGGGGCAGTGATCACCCTGCATGTTTTGACTACTTTCAAATCATTTTTATGGACATGCTTGTATGACCTTACGCAGCCTCCAGAGCGTCACCCAGGCTGGAATCGCACCCTGGCAGCGACCCGTTATGGTCAGGCGTGTCCGCAACCAGGGTCGTACCAGGCCTCCTCCTCCGAAGACTGTCTCACACTCAACATATGGATACCAGAGGTACGTATATACTGTGTGAGACACCCGCACATGGTAGAGTTGATCCATTTGTGTTGCTCTTCCAGTACCCAGTGGGATTCCGTCCAATCCCAGTGGTGGTATTCCTGGAAGGAGAGCTGTTCACTTTTGGATATCCAGCACGTTTCCCGGCAGAGGACCTGGTTGCCGAAGGAGTCATAGTCGTATCAGTCAACTACAGGCTCAACGTACTTGGTACAGTACATCCCAGTCCTCTTCACTCGGTGCACGTAATCTAAATTTTATCCCTCCTTTTACCTATGTATGCATTAGGTTTCTTCTGTCTGGAGAACGCACTGTCTCCAGGCAACCTGGGCCTCCTGGATCAGTACCTGGCCCTGAGGTGGGTCAGGGACAACATCGACAGGTTTGGAGGGGACATCAACAGAGTCACGCTAATGGGGCACTCGGCAGGAGCAGCCAGCGCAGCACTGCACATGCTCTCGCCCAGGACTCAAGGTATGGTACATCTTGCCATCACACTGCAGATACCAGAATCGGACATCAACAAGTCATTATTTCCATACTCATGCAAAATGCCATTCCAGGCTTGTTCCAGCAAGTGATCCTGATGTCAGGTAGTGCCCTGAGTCCATGGGCGCTGAGCCGCAGACCCCGAAGTGCTGCCCTGGGCTTTGCTCGTGACCTGAACTGTCTGTTTGAGGACACAGAGGCCCTCCTGGACTGCCTCAGGAGCAGGGACCTGGATGCCATGATGCGTGCCCTGGACAAGAGCTACCGGGTGGGCAACTCCACTGAGCTCTTCCTGCCTGTGGTCGACTCCTTCCTGCCAGAGGGCTTCCAGTACCTCCCGGTGCCCCCAGAGGTTGCCCTCACCCGAGGAGACTTTGTCAGGATACCTGTGCTCTCTGGTGTCAGCTCTCACGATGGGGTCCTCTTCCTCTGTGAGTATTAGTGTATTGAGAGTCTCACATCATTAATCGCACCATGAAGCTAATGAGATTTGCACATTCCTGTTAGAGTATGCAATGATGTCCAACAAAGATATTAGCAACACATTTAATGTTCCCATGTGACTTGTCAGATCAAACGCCAGAGCTGCTGCACACCTCAGCCTCAGCAATAAAGAAGTTTTTCGAGAATGGAGCCATACCTCAAGCCATGACGCAAGCTGGACTGGACGCCAACTGGTTCACCAACATGGAGATCCTCAAGTTCGTCTTTGTCGAGGAGACCAATGATGGGCGGCACACACTCCTGGAGCAGCTCATTGATGTTAGTGCTATGTTCAGCTTGTCTCAAATCAACATGCTATCAAGTCGCAATGCACCACTTATACGTGATATTACCTGTTGTCTCCAATTCAGTTCTACACCGAGGTGCACTTTGTAGCCCCGCAAGCAAAGTTCCTCCAGCTGGCCAGTCAAGGAGCAGCCGCATCACTGACCTATGCCTATGCACTGGGATACCCTGGACCAGATATATACGGATCTGTCATCAATGTCACCGGTGCCCCACATGGAACCATACTCCTGTACCTACTTGGGCCAAGCGTCTATCGGTTCCAAGGTGAGTCAATTTCCAGGACTCCTGCATAGCTCATGACTAATCCTGACCTTGCTGTAGTTGGCCGAGACTTCAGCCCTCGTGAGAGAGAGATAAGCGACAGGATCAAGAGGCAGTGGGTCAACTTTGTCCAGAATGGGGACCCAACTCCAACCACATACGGTGTCCGATGGGCTCCGTATGGTGTCGGGGACCAGTTCTACTACCTTCTAGACGAGGACAGGTTGCAGCGAGGATACCTCCCGTACAGGTCAAACTTCTGGAACAACTTCCTGCCGAGGATCAACAACTTGGGTGCCTTCAGTCCGCAGCCAGGAGAAGTAGGGTACCCTGGGTACAACGGGTATCCTGCAACCACAGCATATGTTAGAGAAGGTGTGTTTAATCACTACTTGGCGATGCTCACAAGTTAAGTGTACTGACCTATGACCTTTCCAGCATCCAACGAGCCATTCCGCAGCCTGTTCTTCGTGCTGCTGGCAGCGGTGCTCCTACTGCTGGTCTGCCTGGGGCTGACCTGGGCTTGTCTCCGGAAGCGACGGAAAGCAGGGACGGACCTGTGACCCGCGGCGGGGAAGGGGACCCCTTTGCAAGTGCGACAAAAGCAAATGATGATGGCCCACCCCAAGGCCCGGCCCTCCACCAAGGGCGGCAAGGGGGGCCGCCCTCCTCCACAAAGGGCGGCCACCCTCAGGGGAAACAATGGGCTACTCACGACTAATCTGTGATTTAAACTAACTCAAACTTTCTTGATTAACAGAGCTTTATATGCTACTGGTGCCAAATTCCTGCCTTAACAATGTTTAACAAGTCGCAAAACTTAATTTATCACCATGGGGTCCCTCTCCCCGACCCGCCGGTCATGCAATCAACTTGGTTAATTAAGATCAAGTAGGGTATCAGACATTAAGTTCGGCCTCCAGCACATTGGCACAGTGGTTTTCTGCCTGTTTTTTTCCTGGCACAAAAAACAAAAACTATGGTTCACACTTATTGGTAGCAAAGATTTTAACGCAACAAAAACAGCTAACAATGTGTGAACATTGGGGTCTATTCATGAGGGCCAGAGCACTTGACACAAACTGTGCTGCTCAAGAGCAATTGTTTTTCGCTTTCATTATACGTTGTTGTATCCATGCACTGCAGTCCTAAGGAAAAAAAAGAAGCAACCAATTATGAATATCGCAGTGCGGAAAACGAAACGAAACGATCTGACACATCATTTTGTTCTCATGCAACAATAGGAGTAAACAATGTTCTTTTTGTTGGCGATGTTTACTCATATAGTTTTGTGATGATGGCGTCAGATCGTCGTTTCGTTTTCCGCACAGTACTTATCATCCCCAAAATATTTTTATCAGGAAGTTATTGTTACATCACACGCCTTAACAACTAGTCATGCCTGAAGCATTGATAGATTACTTGTGTTGCTAATACGGTATACCAAGAGCTTGGTGCGGCATAGTGATGTAGATGTTAGCGTTACAGCCTTCCACCTCGGAGGTCCAAGTTCAATCCTGGATCAGGCAGAATAATTCATGTATAATGTTTTAATGGGTTCTCTCTATGTTCACACGGGTTTTCTGGGGGCTCTCCCGCAATCAACAATCCATTAGTAGTCAATTGATCAAGTTATTGATGGTAGCACTATGTCATTACACGGTATAGCATAGAGTATACATAGAGCAGTGTACGTTGCAAGCGAAAAAAATGGCTCCTGGTGTAGTGTAGAATGTTGTTGCAGCCTCACTGGTCCTTGTGGCTTCTTTTCATCCAATGGCGTTTTCAAAAAAAAACATCTCATGGCTGTGCTACCTGGAAGTTCCCAGCATCCATGTTTACATAAGTCAATAACCTTCGTCTTGCCGAGTGACCCTGGAATATATTGCCTGATAATGATTAACAATAATTGGAAGACAATGCCATCTCAAAATGCTGCGGAGGTTCTCCTGGGAAGCACAGCCACACAGAACAAACCTGGGGCCTGGTCTACCAATCTGTGTTCATTTTTTCCGCAACGTCATAATTCCATGACAAAATGCACTTGCATGTTTAAATCATGCAATCAAAATATTACAAACAATACTGGTCTCACTTGTCTCCCACCGAGACACAAGTCACAAGCTGCACATCGTGTGAATAAATGCTTCATGAAATATCGGACCAGTAGTATGAACACAAGGAAAAAATCTCTTTGGCATATTTACAATAGTACGTCATTAGACACACTTTGATATGAAATTGTGGGTTGTAATTATTTGCTTATTGTATTATTGTTATTGTCTCAAAGTGATGCAACAGAACAACCCACCAGTTAATACTGTCATAGCAGTCTTTTAATTAGTACCCCGATACGGTTACACTTTGTACTTCACACATTTTGTCATGGAATTTGCCTACCAGAAAAAACTTGCATAACTGGAACTGCTTTCAAAATGCTTGAATATTTGGTGGCCCCTGAAGGACCACTCTTCCCGAGCTGCCCAGTTATGCAAGTTATGCTGCATTTTTTTTTGTTTGGGAGTCTTTCTTGAGACACCGCCTCACCCCAACGCTTTGCACGACCGCCATGGCGACCAATCTCCCTATCTTCTTCTCCCCACCCAGACCAAGACGCAAGAGCCACCGACGCAGCCTCATCATCGCAACGGTACAGGTCACGTGGAAGCAGCAGCATCCTCTACTGAGCGATAGTGTGAAGCATGTGAACCTCCGACACCACGAGTTCTACCTATCTGGCCGTGAAAAAAAAAAAACTTTTCTTCCAGGCCTGCGGACCTTAACCCCCTTGTTCATAACAGTGTACATTTAAAAATAATAATTACTTGCTCCATTTGTGAAGGAGCATTAGTGAACTACTAACACTGTGTATTCATGACTATTTCATAACCAGAATGATAACATATCTAACGTGAGTGAGTGTCTAACAATGTCACCACATTTTGTTGTCTCAACATTTGGTTCAACAAGAGTGCAGACAATGTGAAATTCTTGTGCTAGGACAGCAGGAGAGAAATAAAACTAATCTCAGTTGCATAACATTTCTTGTATGTCACATGTACACAATCATGTCAATATGACAAATGTCCGCATGATGACAACCTTCATCCGAATATACAAAAAGGAACAAAAAGAAGTACAAATATTACAAAATCAAAATACAACATATCCAAGGATCCTACTAACTTACAACTCCCACTCGTAAACTTTGTATCTGCAAGGAAGTTATCCCGAAGTCCCAGTCTCCTTTCAACCCCGACACAGGGTGTCAGGGGTACACAGTCCACTACAATGCTTTCAGGTACACAATATTGTGTCACCAGACTGGCTTTGATAGTTGAACTCATCGCAACGCATGACCCTCATTCACTGTCGCTGCCAGACACTTCCTAATCAAAGTGAACCTCTGACCTCACGTTTTTTTTCTTCTTAACCCTATCAATTATTTCAAAAAAAGTATCTGTCCTGCATTATTCACAGCAACGAATGTATTTATCATTGTCAATAAACAGTTCCTGAATATAAAAGCACATAATTATATACATTATAATTACAAGGGCTATTACTTTTTGCACAACATCTTGCTTAATTACAAAGGCTCAATGAAGAAGTTCGCAGGATTAATATTTGCAGGTTTAAAAAAAGGCTGAGGAGAGAGTATCTTACAATATTAAAATAATTAATAGCATTTAAGAAAAAAAAAGGCAATGTCTAGGATCCCGTGATTGGGAAAATGTGGCATGATGAGTGACGGTTGGGAGTGAATAACCAGTCAAAGTAACTCTTGGGTCATGGAAACACAAAACAAATTTTCTACCAACTCCTGTCAGTTAGTCATTGGAAATTAGCAAGATCCATGGATATATAATATAGCTGGGAAAAAAATAATAACAATGAAAGTTCCTCTACATTACAGGCAGCCGACACCATGAAACAACACCATTTCAGCTGGCATCACCACAGAAAACAAAAAAACAAAAGAGAGTTCACGATACACAGCCAAAATGTCAGTAATGTGACATGCTGAATTACTGTCACGAGTCTTTAAGCTTTCATTTTTTATCCTTTAAAATGTAAGTGATTCTGAAAGTAACGCCAGGCATGTGTTGATAAAGCAAGTGATATATTTCTTCCCTGAAAGCTTCTAGCTGCCCATTGCACATTAACAGCCACGTATATCAACGTAAAGTAATTCGACAGAAGGAAGTTTCCGTATGCATATCCATTCCTTCAAATGCACTCTTAAAAAAAAACTTTCAAAAATGAAGTGAAGAACAAACCATTTAACATAAGGTGAAGTGGGGGAAGTGCACACCCGGGGTAAGTGCACATATTGTGCCGCCATATTGAAATGAAAATGGCTGACGACACCAAAACCCGTCAGCTATGTAGCTGCACA
>KZ538798.1:13874-46776 GCA_000934665.2 Catajapyx aquilonaris | reverse complement strand
AAAACCTAAAATAGAGTTTTTAAAACCTGTAAAAACCTAAAACCCAGATCGAAAAAACCTAATTGGCGATTTTTAAAACCTACAAATCCGGGGCCTACTCATAAGTTCAGACTGTTTGCCTTAGGTGGCGTGTCAGTCACACAGTAGCTGTGCAAAGATTGTGGCACCCCTCTGACATGCACCCAGGACGAGAAGAGTTCTGTTATTTGGTTTCGGACATGGAATGGACAAAACTCATCGAAATATATTGGCAAACACAGGCATTACAAAGATCTGCCATATATCTTGCAGTCACATGTCTGCAAGTGGTATAAGACATTCAAGAAATATTAAAGTACTGTAACAGACATGCCACTGCCATGTCAGTAGAATACGACACCTCAGATTTTTTACACCACCTGTGTGCATGTGACTGTGACATGCATAGCATATCTCCACTATACTGCATATGCCAATACATTTAGATAGCCTTCGTCCCTTTTGTGAACAAAACAGAATAACTGCTCTTTTATTGACTAATGTTTGAAGGGGCACTGCCATCTTGAAATAAATTCTGACCTACTCACACTACACCTATATGCTGCCTGACACATGAGTACCACATAGAGTCCGCAACTGCCCCTATGGAGCAGTATCCCAAATGGAGGGTTTTAGCCCATATTATGACAAAATTCTCATTTTCATTTGATCAACCTAGGTATATATAGGTATAAATAGTATGGAAAGCCAATTAAAGACCCATGGATCAATGTCCCAATCAATGTAAATTACAAATTCTTCATGCATTTGTCACATGGAATAGGTGCCATCACTTGCAAGTTTTACATTTAACCTTTGTTATGGACTTGCTTCCATAAAACAATTTGTTGGGTTGCACCTACTCTTTGCACTTGACCCTACGCTTGCTCACCACTTTAGTATATATATGCAATTTTCACTAGTTCCAGATGTTTTATTGAAACCTACAGCATAACCCCTCACAATAATTATATGAATTTCTTTATAAATAAAAACACACCACATTAATCAAGAGACTAAAAACAACCAATCCTGTTTTCATCATTCAACCGTGGAGCAGTGTTACCTAATTTCATTCCAGTCAACTCAATTTTTGTTTAATTGGGCAGGGTGGCAATCTGGTCACAGCTGCAGAGCATTAAGTGGCATAGTGTGTATGAAATGTGCAGGCATGTAAATCCCTGCAAAGCAGCAGAAAACCTGCACATGTCATGTATGTAAAATGTCTAAGACAAGTGAACATCTGCTTGTTACATAAGTGCAAGCTGGGCCATGGCATCAAAGGCCTATCTTGCACTACTTTTCCCCTGAACCCAGGCAAGTTGGCATCATTGCACTAACCAAAATAAACAACCACACAGGTCAGGTCAACAAAGGGTAAAGGTCAGCTACCCAACAAATGATCCTGGGCCCGACTATTATGACCAAAGTTACAAGCTGGCAGGCCCATACCAAAATGACATATTGCCATGCTGACCACCACAACGTGCGACACCTCACAACATGCGGATATCGAGGCGCGAACCACCAACCTGGAGTCCAGCGAAGGGTCCAGCATGTCCATCTTATTCACAATACCACAGTCGGCCGTACCAGACAGTTTCGGAAATCCGCGACGGACTAAGATCTTTGGGATGCGCCCGGCCTCGCGGTCCCGAAAGTATGTGCCTAGCCGTGCCAGAAGATACTCTCGTTTGAATTTGCCAGCCTCCTGCTCAGGTGACCTGATCACGGGGACAAACAACGGGTCATGTGAGGAGATAGGGGGGGGGGACTTATGTGGGAGAGGGAGCAGGTGGGTTGGTGGAGGACGGGGGGCGCAGGGTCGGGCGGATGAATCGTCATCGTCAGAGCCTCGGTTTCTGAGGCCCACTTCTCCTCGCTCAACGGGGCATCCATCGATTCCATCCAGAGTGATTCCATCCATTGCTCCGCTTTTCGCTACCGCAGCATGGAGTACAGCAGGCTTCCTGGCCGACCGTGTCCTGGCCGGTTAAACCTTGGCGTAATACTAGGCGTAATAGCCCCAGAGCGGAAGTAGGGCGGAAGTAGGGCACAGCCACACGTCGTGCCATCCAGGATCTGTCCCAAATTAAACACTTGTCACTATACGTATACGGCGGCATGGTGTATCGAAACAACAACTCCCACACGCGTCGTGCCTTCCGCACTGGTCTTTTGATGCCTAATGATGTGTCGACGTCCCTCGTCGGCGCTCGTCGGGGGCTGCTCTGGGGCAGTGATGAATAAAGCCGATAAGCTGTTTTGTTCAATAATTGAAATCATCGGAAATCATAGAGATAAGTATCAGTTTGTATGCGACGGGCTATTTATCTGTCGGTGATGGCAATAAGAGCTAATGGTGATGGTAATTAACTGATATTAAGAGCTAATATTATTAGCTATTACTGCTGTTATGTAGGACGAAACTTTCCAGCCTGACATGCGCAGTGCAAAAAACCATTGGGATTGGAGGAAAAATCGGGGCCGTTCGTGCCGGTTACCGCCCCCTCGCCTCTGATAGGTAATTGCAATAAATACTAAAATTGTGATGTAAGTTGTAACTGAAGAATTACATAATTATAACAGTAGGTAGTACTGTTGAATGCGAATTATACATTGTGGTTATCACAAACTATTCAGCTCATTAACACCCATGGGCGCCATTCCTTTGATGCTGCTTGGAAGCGACATCAGACATGTTCGTTCCAGTCCATGGGCGTAGCCAGGGGGGCAGGGGAGGCAGCTGCCCCCCCCCCCCCCTAAATCTCAGGGAAGTGCAGAAAATTCCCTAGTTTTTCAAATGACTGAAGGTTTTGACTGATTTTTCTGAGCCTTCGGGGTCAAATGAAAGTAATCTAAAACAATTGTTGTTGTTGAGACAGTTCCTTCCGAATCTTGCTAGGCAGTCAGACGGAGGATGAGGGCAGGTGGGGCCCTCCTGCCCCCCCTAACCTATAAATCCTGGATACGCCCGCATGTTCCAGTCCAACATATTTTGGGCCATAATGGCAGGTTCAGCGAGCCAAATAAGTACCTGCGTATTTGTGACATTGTCGTATCCTTACACGATACTTTGGCTCAAGTAGTCAAGATGCGCACGTCCATTGTAAAATATTGTGATGAGCCGGTGGACACCAGCAGGCAGCAGGCCACAGACGCCGGCGCCGGCGTCGAACTCCCTCTCAACAGCCTCGTTTTCAAGCGCCTCCTACGGGACTTCCAGAAAGCGATACAAAAAGCCTCTAAATCCCGTCCTCTTCTCTAGAAAGCATAGCCTGTGGTGCGTGAGGGCGGACTACTTTCAGATAATTGAGGTGAAAACCGGTCGGCGAACGTATCGATGAAAGTAGGTCCAACGACGGACATGTTTCACGTCCAAGTCATGTGACCGTCATAACAAATTATGATTGGACCGACCTCAAACATGGGTGCCTATACCCCAGTTTGAGCTTCAATACGCTTGAGCCGCCATGTTTAAAATTAAACATCATGTGATGTACTTGTCGTATCACGATTGGTCCGAGCAACTTCGAGCTACAACATGACTTCATCCATATATACCCGTGGAATTCATGCAGATCGGTGCAGGTATTGCACATCATACCTGGTCTTGAATATTATTGCATATGTAAGAATAAGCGATGTAACTTATGGATGGAGGTACCGAATCCAATTATATAACTTCTCCAGCCAGTCACATTTTTCGGCCGATACCAATGTATGCTATGCGATGGACGATCTGATTGTATTTCCAGGCCTGTCTGCCTGTTCGCCTGCTTGAGCTTAGTTGGCTGCTTGTGGCCGAGTCATCAGGCGGTAGCCCGCAGAAGCTTTTATACCAGCTGTGCGGCAGGCAGCAGGCGTTTTGTTGTTATTATTTTTTATATAGTTTTTATTATTTAGGAACCTANTATTTAGGAACCTAAGCTTCCCCCCCCCCCCATTTCCTTCTTCCCGGCCTGAACCATGTTGGACCTCTTTGCCATCTTCAGCAAAGGTGGAATTGTTTTGTGGTGCTTTCAAAGCACAAGCAGCCTCTTCACACCCTCCGTCAACGCACTCATCAGATCGGCAATTCTCCAGGTTGTATGCAAGGGAAACAGCTGTGCTACTTGTATGCTTGATTTTGGAGGGATTTCATTCGAATTGCACTAATTATGAGAAAATTTGGGAGATGGTGCCTGAGGCAGAAATGCACAAAGACTTACGAGTGTTCTGGTTACCTCACTAGTTTTATTTCTCAAGGACAGCTAGTTGGTGATGCAGGCAGGCCTTGATTAGGTTGTTGGGACATGTGGATTTTAATTGGCCCCAGCTGTGATTGCCCAGCAGCACCTCCTATCAGGTGCATGCAAGGGTTGTTTAACCTTTGCTAGCTCAAGTGGAAGTAAACATTTGCTCACCTGCAGTTATTTCTACAGTCAATGGGCATCCTAGAATGCACTTCTGGAACCACCCACTTTTGAAGCTTCCTTGGGGATGCCCTCTCACAAAACAACAAGTGTCAACAGTGTCAACAAAAGGACGTTGTTTACTGATATTGTTGGGTAAGGGTATCTCCATTGAAATTTAAAAGTGGGAGGATGCCTGTTGACTGTACCACTAATTATTAATACATGTGTAACACATACATATGGGTAGATTGCACATAAGTTTTAAATTGGCTTCTTTTTTATTACTTGAAGACTTGTGTATAATAATGTGGCTAGTCCTGATAGTTACAACTTCAATTGTGAAAAAATTCCATCTCCAAAAAAATGTTCCTGAAAAGACGAAAGACTCTCGTCATAGCGAATTCTAGCCTGGTCTTTCTCATCCCAATAGTTTTACCAGTGTTGTGGCTGCAAATTCTCCATGATCCGTTTGATTTTTTCATAGTAACTGTGGGTGATGCCCTGTTTGAATGTCTGACTGGCAGAATTACCCTATTCTGCTGTTGCGGGTCCGACTCAGATGAGATTGGTTCCTTCAAAGCAAATGGAAGAGGGTGAGCCTTTAAGAACTGTGTAAGAACAGATGCATTAACCTCAATTTAGTGGAAGACTTGTGTAAGTTTGTAATTCTTTGGTGAAGAGATCTGGAAATTCCGCTCAGGTCAAACTATTTGGGATGGCATCCTTGCACAAAAATCCCCGAAAGTGTGAAGCCCAACAGTGGAAGTCCAAATACACTTACAATCACTAACAGCAATGTGGCTTGCTTTCCTCGGAACGACACCTCTGCTTCCATCATGTCTTCCACATGTAGGGACTCCTCTCTGCCATCCCAAGGAGAAACACCCTAACTGCAAAACTAGTGAGGGTGAAAGTTGCATGCACGCAACCTTCACCCTTACTAGTTTTGCAGGTAGGGTGTTTCTCCTTGGGACGGAAGCTGTGTGGTCTCAGCTGAGTTGGAGAGGAGCAGAATGGGGTAATTGTGCCAGTCAGACATCAAACTAGGGATCATCAACTAATGTATAGGAGCTACAAGCCTGTTAATGCACTGTGTGTGCATTAACAGGCTTGTGGTGGGTGCACCTTTGGTGCATGCGGTAAGGGTACCCCACGAGGTACCCGCAGTGACTTGAGGGAAAAATGATGAGAAACGGCATTGGACTGAATGGCACTGTTTATTTTTCATTACAAAAAATGACCCTGATCTTGACATTCTGACACCTAACAATGCTGATTCACTCCTCATCAACAATCAGGTGCTTGACAGGCTGCCAGGTTGCCCCCATGTATACCGACACATCGATGAGGCTGAATATATGTGACTCAAATATGGATGGGAGGACAGGTCAGCCCATGCACGTACAGAGGTTGCTTAGGAAGCAGGATGTCAGTGTGATAATGGAGTGAAATCTGCCCATAGCAGACTTGAATATAGCAGGCACTTGTCTAAAATTGAGGAATAATTTTGTGGTCTTGGCAGCAAGACAGGATGTCCCCTTGATTTTGTAGGGTAAAGCAGAAGAGACAGAAAGACATTTGCGGAGGATACAAACAAATGCAATAATCATGCATTTTAAACTTTTATCCATGAGAATCTTGAAAATACTGTCATAAGGCACCTAAGTTAGAGAATAGGCCTAATGTTACATATTGCAGAACATTTTTATTTTGAAATTTGCCAAAGGTCCCATAGCTTCCTGACCGTGAATGGAAGGTTCGCCCGGGGTATTACTTGGTGATGGTGCATAGGGACCCCATTTTTTTCTGCGAAATTGGACTGGAATAAGGAATGACATGTGTGCTCTGCTGCGATGATGATATTGGCCGACCCAATCCTTGAATTGACAGAATTCCCGTATTGCAATCTCGACTGAAAATGTGCTGTGGGACTGGTTATGTCGAGTGAATGGGAGGTGGTAATTATGATCACATGCCATGCATTCCAGTGCAAGGGACTCGGATTTTAACATTAGCTTCAGTTGATAAAAGTGGCCTCAATAATGCTTATTTCATTGAGACAGGGCAGATTAGGTTTAATTACATTAGAATAGTGAAGGTTAGGCAAAGGTAGATCAGGTTAAAATAGACTTAATGAGACATCAGGATTAGCAAAGTTAGGTTATGATCAATTAGGCTCAATTAGGATAGCTAAAATAGTAATTACCTTGTCATAGTGTTTACCTGCAACCGGCGCCGGTGGACTGGTGGTTAACATGCTCGCCTCTGGTCCCAAAGTTGTGGGTTCAAACCCGGCTGCGGACGGTGACTTTTCTCCAGGTGGTAGAAAAGTGAGAGTGCGCCTTCCTTCGGAGGGGAAGTAAAGCTGTCGGTCCCGTGTGCTTGTGACATTGCGCGAGTGCACGTTAAAGATCCCCAGAGTGGCCAAATTTCCAGGAGGAAGACCACCCCCTGGCATCGGTGTTTAGCCTCGCAGCAGAAATAGGCCGACGTTAAGCCCCCAAATTAAAGTGTTCACCTGCAATATTTTTACCTGAAGGCTAGTCTGAATAATGGGCTAGCTAGGTTTTATGCCTGTGATATGCCACATAGGCACTGTAATACCTCACAAATGCATCTTGAATGTGTTTCGCTGCTGCAGAACTATACTTTTAATTTGCTGTGAAAAATGAATGTACTGGGTTTCTATTGAACTCTTGGAACCTTGCAACAAAATTATCTGCCATCAATTTGGATGTGATAGAAGTATTGTTGTTGTGTTTCAAGATAACTACAATGTTGTTTTATTATTCATGAGGAAGGAAATTATTTTCAGAACCTAATGTGTGATTTATGTATTCTAACAGGAGCGGAGTGGCAACAGGACATTTGAACATGAGGCCCTAATGCTGCAGTACAAGTTGGATAATGAGTTTGAGTTGGTATTTGTAGTTGCATACCAAAAGATTCTGCATCTTTCCTACGTGGATAAATTCCTTGATGACATCCATTTGGAGTTCAGAGACAAGTATAAGAATGACTTGCAACAAGGACTACTATTTAAGGTATGTGCTATATGTAAGTGTATGTAAGTGGAATATTTGGGTCATTCAGATGAAAACGAGCCACTGTCATATAGCAAGAATATAGCATAATTAGAGCAGAAATCCATCGCCGAATGAGTACTATGTATGAAAACTGCATGTCTTTGTTGTGTTACAGCCTGGAGTAAGGAGTTTCCTTGCCCTGGCCTCGAATCACCAGTCAACGATGATTGCCCCTCTCAAAATTGCTTACTCCAGGCTCTAACACGACAAAGATATGCAGTTTTCGTACATGGTACTCGTATGGCGTTAGATTTTTGTACTTCCAACACCTTCCGCAGTTCAAAAAACGAATAACCGCTCGGTGCTCAACATTTGTTGCTTCCATATCTGACTGGATGGTCTCTTTGATGGGGGGATCCTGCACGAAGGCACACTGCGACTCTGTGGAGTGATCAAATGGCCAACTGTCTGTGTGTTGTAATACTACACCGGTACGACCTTCATTACATGTATAAGATGTCGGCAGAAACCGACCTGGAAAGTTGCTATATGACCGTGACTCGTTTTCATTTGAATGACCCTAGTATTTATGTGATGGGTAATTTTCATTTGGAAGGAATAATAGGGTCGAAATATTGGAACTGCTGAATTTAATGCAAGTGATTTCTCACAGGAATTTGAATTCAAGAGCGAGTTTAACTCAGTTCTTCATGAGGCAGAAGCTTGGAGCCAATTGCAGTCGAAGGCTCCCAAACAGATGAGAACGTTCAAAGAATCACAAAAGTCCAAGAAAACAGTGGCTTCCATGGTGGAGAAAGCAGGGGCAGGCTTTTCTGCTCCTGCAAGTGAGGCTGCAGCAAAGAAAGAGGCCAAGAAGGCAGGTGAGGAAGCATCCTACAGCAACCTTGTCCTTTATTTGGCTTTTGGGTTTTAGGTATGACTTGCTTTCATAGGGAAGGAGAAAAAGAAAGGCGAAAGGAACAATGTGGAGTTTTCAAATGGTGATGGAAATTACCGGGACCAAGGTTTGTCCTTTATTACCACATAACATAAGTTAACAAGTGCTTATATTAAAGTTACACGGTTTGTTTCTACTACAAAATAATTGCCCCTTATCCTGGTGCTTTAAATGATATTTCAGTAGCACTTGCAGGACTTGAACATCACAATGATCCCTAGTTCTCGTTAACCAGTAATTTTAGCTAGTGCAAACCATATAAAATTTATAAGGTGAAAATTAAACTTTCCCCGCTTATTACCAAGTGTCTCAAGCACGTGAACATTTTACCTCACTTGCGCTTCAGTCACATTTAGCATTGAATGGCAAAATCTGTGAAGAATTTTTATGCAATTGTCTGATGTTTAAATTGGGTGTCAAGCGTTTTTTGTGGTAATGTTGCACCTCGAAATATGCAATGAAAATATTACAGATCAGTTCTCTTCTAACAAGCTTGGTCTAATTCCCAGATATGCAGCCCATAAGCTTAATTTCAGTTGCTATGATCTACTAATACATGATGAAGCTTGTGCATTTAGAAAGAGAACGAGAAGGATGTGAATACAAGTGATCTACTGTTTTTCAAAGTGAAAGAAAAATTAGAGCCTGGGTCGGGGTGATTCCTAATAATTCTGTTGATACTGTATCAATATTTAAATGAAATCCTTTAGTGGCTTTTTAGTAACCAGGTTATACTCCAGATTAACTGAAAGCTTCAATAGTTCAAATGTCAGGAAGCTAATTTGAGTGTATCTTGTTGGAAGTAACAAAATAATTTATGTGTTTGTCCTAATTCATGTTGTACCTGAAGGTAGTGTTTATAGCAGCTTATAGAAGGGTTTCCTGCCACAGGGGTAACAATTTCTGCAATTTTTCAGATGAAAAAATAATAATTCGTCACATTCAATCTGTCAACATTGTCCATAATCAACCACACTCCATCATGTGAAAGTGAGTCAGTCATGCAGTGATATGGGATGGAGAGGGTAAGGTGAAAGAAGAGATGCAATAATGACTTGGAATCCATGGTTTATTCAAGTATACTAACCCCAAGACCATTGAGACACCTGTTCTACTGCTAGACCGATCATCCAGTACACATAATGTAAATTACCATTGTTCCCAATGGAGAATTCCTCTTGACAGCACTGTAATGAGAGGCAGACTGTGTACTGGACATTTGGTCCAGCAGTGTGCAGGTGTCAGGATCTTGGGGAGTACACTTGAATAACCATGCATTTCGAGTCATTATTGCATCTTTTTTCTTTTACCTCCCTTCTCTAACTTATGCCACTGCAATGCTGTTGGACCTGTGTGGGGGTACCTTTGGGAATTTCTTCTAGCTCGCCTACCATTCAGATGTAAATAAAATTTGGTCAACTGGCAGATGAGACATGTCTCAGTATGTCACGAATTTTTAGCAGGACTTATTTGTAACCATGCCTGCATACAGTTGATGAGTTCACTTTCATCTCAGTGAACCTTGTATCTGCACTCATTGACATTCATGCCTTCTTCCACAGTAGCCTACAATTTTTACATGCTTGATCCATTCCTGTTCTCTATGATTATACCTACCTGACAGGAAAGAGTTTCTCTGACATCAGGCCTCTGTCTCTGAAGATTCTTGATGCATTAGTTGTGGTGGTTGGAAGGTTAATAAGAGATCCAAGAGTGCACTGTGAACCTCCATGAGTTAATAGAAAGGCAGGAATACTGGCACTGACTTTCATAAATGCATGAGAAATTTGTGCACAAGAGATGTTATTGGGCCTCCCTGACCTTCAGACAAATTATTTCAAATTAAGTAGAAAAGGTCAGGGTGTGTGTTGGTGATGTGGATGATTATGAATGATTTTGGTGGATCATGCACTACTGTGCAAGCTTGTGATGGGTTATTGGAAAAGATACATATAAATTTTGACACGAGTAAAAAGTAAAGTTGTCATCCTATCAGATGCACAGTATGTTTAAGTACAAGCTAATTTTTATTTCAGAAAAACTGGAGGTGATGACAAAGTATGAGTTAGGAATTCCTCCAAAAATTAACGGTGAGCTGGATGAAGACATGATTATGCAAAACCGCCAGCGTCTGGCATCTCGTATGGCCCAGCCAAAGAAGAATAAGGGCAATCAGTAAGTTGTAATTCCAATTTCTTTTACAATTTGTACAGTCAACAGCAAAAAGTAGACTGGTCCCAGTGGAGTAATATGCCTCAGGCATAACGAAATGTGGCCGTAGTAATGGACGTAAACCTCCACCTACTCCTTAGTCTCAACTTTGCCTCAATTTTGCTTACCCTACTTGGTGTCTCGTCCATGCAAACAGGAAGAGTCCAAAACCATCCCAAGCATCATCCAAGGAAGGGAAGAAGCCTAGGATCTGGGACCTTGGGGGCAACTCGAGGGACCTGGCCAATCTGGAGCGCACTCGAGACAAACCTGAAGATGCTGGCAATGCTCGTGAAGACATCATACCAGATTCCAGTGTATGTACTGTAAATTTGTGACTGAAAAGTCTACAGGTTGAATGATCATGAAACTTACAACTAATTGTCACAGAAAGGTGATGCATCATTGGGAGGGACTTTCATAATGGGACACCAAATGTGGCAGGGGGAGGGGCACGCTGCACCAACCTACCCCATGACCTAACCTTCCTTCCCAGCAGATACAGGCCTATCCTTCAGCAGATACATACCTAAGAAAGTAGGTAAAAGTATGGGGTCTCCTGTTATGAAAGCATAGCCCATCATTGCCAAGCATTCATTGTACCTTTTTAAAATTCTGACTTACTAGTGTCTTAATACCTTGTGTTGCAAAAGTTTGCTCGTGTCTGTATTGACAGAAATGCAGGATGAAAGGAAACTCGCGGACAATCACCAGGTAGACTGATAGTACTCTCAAAACTAATATAGGGATGTGCAATTAGTTTTTGGCTCCGTTGTGTAGTTAATGCGTACGGCACCTTTAAAGTGTTGAGGAACGGATGGTAAAATACGAGGTAAAATCGACGAAGTGCACCAGTGTCGTACCCGGATTCTTACTCTGACGGGATTTGATCACCTATTGCACATGGATGATGTGTTATGGGACCAAGGCAAGGGACCGGAGGCCCTCACACTGACATTTTATTTATTTATTTATTTATTTGTAGTACCCCCCTGTGGCAATTGCCAATATAGGGGGGGGACAGGCCGTCATAGTCATGTTTACATAGCAAAAAAAAAAAGGAAAACAAATACTACAGGATAGTGTGGAGCAAGAACACACTAATACATGAAAAAGTTGATCCTCCTTCCAACCTGTGTTAGGACCCGGTACAGCTGAAAGACTTCCATCGCTGACAAATCAGCCCAGCTCAGATGAAAGCAGTCAATTGGATAACGCTGTAAACACTGCAGATTCAAGCAAGTCACAGCGGAAAACAGTGGGCATTCACGCAATAAATGCCAGAGGGTGAAGGGGGATTGGAGGTTGCAGTACTCACAACTCGTGTCTTCATCTGTTTTAAAAGAAACCCTCACAGTGACTTTTGCTTCTTTGAAGATGGCGGAACGGAAGAAACTTTGACAGCGCCGTATGCATTAACTATGCAACGGAGCCGAAAACTAATTGCACATCCCTATATTAGTTTTACGAGTACTATCAGTCTACCTGGCGATTGTCTGCGAGTTTCCCTCCACCCTGTATACATAGTAGGGCAGATAGATGAAACGATTGAGCCTTTAATGATAGAAGCATGAATTTTGGCACACTTGTAGACAACACCCTAATGGACGTTTTTGGATATAGGGCCATCTCAGATTTCTCCTGTAACTAAATTGGCAGCCTTTTTAAAGATGGCAACTATGTGTCATGTAAACGTCTTATTTTTTGCAGCAATTCATGTTCAATCATGTACTCAGGCGTCAAAGGGTTAACCAGGCGTACACCAAATGAAAGACGGCATTTTCAAGTTATGAAAGGTCATCACTAGATGGCTTCACTGTCACTGGCTCCGCAACAAACAGCATGTGAAAAAATGTCAACTGTGTATTAATCAGGCGTATGTGCAGTCGTCCTGTGCTGTTGCCTTGACACATTCCATTTCCTAAAACTACCAACACCACCGACAGATGCTCTGAGCACCTGGTTGATCAACGTTGATGAAACTCACTGCATTGTGACTACCGATTCTCAGCTAGAAAATTGCAGAGCAGAAAAAAGCCTGCTGCTGTAAGGTTAGCATTTTCTGCCACAGTGAAGTGGAGCCCTTCTGCAGTGACATTATAAAACTCAAGAGATATCCTCATTCATTTGATGTATGCTGATAGTAATGGAATTATGCTCATTTGAAATAAGATTAAATCATTTTGAATAATCGTGTATAACACAAGTGCAGTTTGCCGCACTGATGGAGAGAATTAGGGGAAGACGTGTGTGCCTTTGATTCTTCTGACAGGCTTAAATTTGACAATTAGACTTAGGCACAGGTGTAGCAACATGTTGCATTAGCATCCACAACATTTGCATTGATGTGGATGTGAGTTAAATTCTGAAGCACACACTATAACACATTCATTGCCTAGACACAATGGTAATCAAGAGTTTTTAGCAATCAATATTTTAATTAAAATGGATGAAGTAACTTGTTGAACCAACCAGTAATTGATGGGACCTGATAATGTGGCTCTACATTACTGGTAACACCTATTGGATTTACCCACTTCTTGAATTCTGCTAATTGTAGATGGTTGGCAAGATGAAGGGTAGCATACATGACCTGGAGATAGAGGACAATGATGAAGAGGATTATGATGAAGTTGAAGAGGATGAGGACGAAGAGGATGAGGATTCACGAACAGACCGCAGTAAAGTTACCTTCAAGGAGCCTACCTTCAAGAACAGGTCACAGGGTGGAGGAGGCGTTTTTTCCATGTTCCGGGGGCTTGTAGGCAGCAAGAACATTACTCATGAGTCAATGCACCCCGTGCTGGAAAAGTTGAAGGACCATCTGATCACCAAGAATGTGGCTGCTGATATTGCTGTCAAGCTATGTGATTCAGTGGCTAATCAACTGGAAGGGAAGGTCAGTATTGCTTCTTCCAAAGCCTACTATCATGTACTTTGATCGGAAGTGGTCATATATTTGATACCCATTGTTGGGCCTTTCTGTAAAAAAATATGAATGTTAAATTATGGCTTGGTCCTCATTGTGCGGATTGTTTTAATAAGAGCCATCCAGCTGACCTCTTGAGAAGACTTTAAAAATTTCCACCACTTTGAAATAACAATGCTTTTGGGGGTAAAAATACTGGGGAGAAACTGCATTTGAAAATCATCATCTGCTGCACTTTTTACTAATTATTGCACAGAATCATGATATTTGACCAGGACAGTTAAAGGAATGAGGGAGAGGTTGATTGATTGGTTTTTAATGGGGCAAAAGCGACATAAAAAATACATTGCACAAGGAAGGGTGCAATTTAGCATGTTGAGAAAAGAGGAGACAAGGAGAGATGCTCTGCTGATTGATTTTTTGCCACTAAGCTGCTTACTTTTAAGCAGTTACTTTTCATTTAACATTTAGTAATATTAGGCCTAACTGAATCATCTATCCATGCTGTGAATTGCAATGTATTTTTGAATGTTGATGATATAATTCATTGTTGTAGTTCAGACCCCCTTTGCAGGCTTTAAAAGGGATGGGTCCACACAACCTTGATATTAGCAGCTAGTACATTTGATTATAATCATTAAAATTAAGTATGCAAATGTTACTGTTCAAAATCAGCAGTTTGGTGCCAAAAAATTGCTAGCTGAAACGGTAAGTCAATTGGATCACCCTGTATTTTGTGAGACAGAAGGTGTCAAACATACTCATATGCCAAATGTTGACTTTGTAAAATCAATAGCAAATAATTTAATCAGATTATGCAGCCCTGACAGGTTTTATTATATCTTTCGCCAGGTTCTGGGCACTTTCGAGAGTGTATCATCTACTGTGCGCAGCACTTTGACAGAGGCCCTGGTTCAGATTCTGAGTCCCAAACGCAGGTTGGACATCCTCAGAGACGTTGTTGAGGCCAAGAATGCTACTCGTCCTTATGTCATGTCATTCTGTGGAGTAAATGGTGTCGGAAAATCCACCAACCTGGCTAAGGTAAGAAGGTTGTTACACTGATCTAGAGTGAATGTATGACTTGAGGGCTGTGGGGGAAAAACATGATAACTGACATTTTTGTCATTTTTTACCTAAACACCTAGCAACTATGTATAAGACATGACAAACAGTTTGATATACTCCAAGTTCATGTATCATGCATGAGACGGCCACACGGACTAGATCACAACCAGCATTCCCTATGATTTGTTAAGCAAATTCAAACTTCAATTCGCTCTCCTGAAAAATTACTCTTTTGTCAGTTATCATGTTTTTCCCCCACAGCCCTCACTTGATTCACCACCCATTGGGCTGGTTGGCCCTTACAGGTGGATCTTTCCTCAGATGTTTCCAGTGATCTTGATATTGCATGGTAACTGTTGCCAGAATTAGCTCCTCTTGCAGCTAAAAGTGTACTTCCTATGGTTTTGCTGGATATGTCAGTTACTTCCTAATGATTTTTTTTTCTATATGATTAAATAGGCAGGAAATGTAATTATATTGTCTTGAGGCTTGGGGAACAAATTTGAAAAATATGTATCCTCTTTGATCCTCACCACAGATCTGCTTCTGGCTGATAGAAAACAACCATCGTGTGCTGATCGCTGCTTGTGACACTTTTCGTGCTGGTGCAGTGGAGCAACTGCGCACTCATGTACGACACTTGAATGCCCTACACCCTCCAGAGAAGCATGGTGGACGACAGATGGTGCAATTATATGAGAAGGGCTATGGTAAAGATGCTGCAGGTATAGCGATGGAGGCCATTAACTTTGCCCGGGACACCCACCTGGATGTTGTCTTGATTGACACGGCTGGGCGCATGCAGGATAATGAACCACTCATGAGAGCTTTGGCCAAGCTAATTAAGGTTAATGAGCCAGACATGGTGCTATTTGTAGGGGAGGCATTAGTTGGGAATGAAGCAGTTGACCAGCTGGTTAAATTCAACCGGGCTCTTGCTGATCATTCAGATGCAGCCAATCCGCATCTCATTGACGGGATTGTTCTTACCAAGTTTGACACCATTGATGACAAGGTAAGTTCATAAACATGTCATATGTGAGGGAGCAAATATCTTGCATGTGGGGAATGCTGAAGGGTATTGAAAATAGTCGTGCAAGTTTAGGACACTGTACCTTATTATCAACTTGTAAGAAAACTGCTACGTACTGTGTACAGGGATGCTGGTTAGGGAATACAGTAGAACCCCGATTATCCATCACCCACGGGACTGGGGCATGGTCGGAAAATCAGAGGAGCCAAGAAAACGTGGCCAATTCAGTATGATATCAGTTCTAAAATGGTGTATAAAGGTCCATATGATATAATCTGCAATAAGTGAAAGTAGTACCAATTATTTTAAATCCCTGATAATTTATCGAGTAATGACCTTTTGGTTCCGAAAAGTGGTGGAATGCATGTTTATATGTATGGTTGAGCTGTTGGTGTACAAATGACCCAAATCTCAGGCCAAGGCTAGGACCCCATTACAGGTGCAAGGCTGCAAGAAGGGAAGCATACCTGCCAGGATATTTCACACGTTAGGTTTGGATTTTATTATCCGAGTAACGAGGCTTCTCACAACCAAACTAACTCTTCTTACCCTCCCAAATTTTGAAATTTTTTGGATTTTCTAGTTCTCATTGACCTATAGTGTTGTGCAAACATGACCTCTGCTGCTAATTTTCACGTTAGAAGGGTCAAAATGCACGCCAAAAGAGCGAAATTCCGAAGCCACAACACCTGCATACGGTCGCGGGTGGCGGGTCGCCGGTCTAGGGTCGTCGCGACTGATATCAGTGATATGTAAATGATTGATTAAACTTGATTCCTAAGTTGCTACACAAAATCGATTTCGGAGCGTGTGAGGTCATATTCTACTTGCTCGGGCCACCCTAGAGCACGCTACAGTCACGGTGACCGGGGACCTGCTACCCGCGACCGGCTGTTAGGTGTTGTGGCTTCGGAATATCTCATTTAGCTTGTATGTTGACTTGAAAATTAGCAGCAGAGGTGATGTTTACACAACACTATAGGTCAAGCAGAATTAGAAAATCCAAAAAATTTCAAAATTGAGGAGGGTAAGACGAGTTAGTTTGGTTGTCAGACACATAAAATAATGTATTGATATCACTACACAAAGTGATCCTCTGATTGCCAACTAGATCTGCAACCAGCGAACAATTGGGCAAAGCGAAGGACTGACTGAATTTGCCTTGATACTTTGTAATGTTCAGGAGCAGGCTGAATATGGGAGTGGCCAGTGCTTCTCAATCTTTTTCAGTGGCGACCCCAGAAAATCGTCTCGTAAAATTCGCGACCCCAACTTCCAATTTGACACTACCCCCCTCAGTGGTAGTCAATGACAATAATTGCTAAATTAACACATCTTCTCGTTTACAGACGTATTTTTCCTGAGACATGGAATCAATTTGTAAGAATAATTTGTTATACTCCCTTGCGACCCCAAATTTTATGATTGGGTCGCGACCCACAGTTTGGGACGCACTGCTCTATGCCGTGTGCAACAGATGAACTTGCATATTCTCACAGCCCTGTAGGCCTGTACTCGCACATTTTTTCAGCGTAACATTATTTTAGAACAGTACAGTGTTGGACATCAATCGAGGCATACTGCTAGCGACATTTTCTGAAGTGGCAGAAGAAGGAATCAAAGATAAGGATACTGCAAGCCGGGCGAGCAAGATTCCTTCTTCTGCCGCTTCGGCAAATGTCGCTAGCAGTATGCCTCGATTAATGTCCAACACTGTACCGGATGCATTCAAAAAAATTCGGCAAGGATCAAAATTATGGAAATCTACCTCGATTATTGCGGCATGCCGGCCTGCTGGTCGACCTCTTTTATACCGGCATGCCGCTTTAAGTGAGGTAATATGGTATTAATGGGGGAGGTGTGGTGGCCGAGATGGTAACGTCTCGGCTTGCTGAGTGAAAGGTCCCAAGTTTGATCCCCGCCTGGGAGCTCCCTTTCACCTGCGTCAGGAGGGTCTCTGACCTGCACCTTGGAGGTGTCTGGCAGCCTAACCTCCTGGGGAACAGCACATGACCCATTTAACGGTATTGCACTTGCACCTACGTTCCCTCCCCAACAATCCCTATCCTTACCCATTGTCCTTGATTTCCCTGCACCGGAGTTTGAAGAAAACAGAAAATCTGAGAAAATTCAAATGGTGGTAAACTACCCTGCTAAAAGGGCTCAGCTCTCTCTAATGGGGTAATGTAAAAAACAAAACAAAAAAATGGTATTAACCCTTAACTACATAGGTGGAGCCTGAGAGGCTCCAACCACTATTTAAAAGCATGTAACTTTTTAATTAAATGTTTTCCCCCCCTGTCCTTCTGTGACTTTTTCACAAAAACCTTCCTAAGCATGAAAAGAAGAAAAAAAATATTTTTAGTCGCCATTCTTTGGCTGAAAAAATTCGTAACGAGGAAGAGGTCCCACCTTGGAGCCGCTCAGGCTCCACCTACGTAGTAAAGGGTGCTGTCTCCGTGGAGAGCGTCTGGATAGGGAAAACGACAGCACCCTGTACTACGTAGGTGGAGCCTGAGCGGCTCCAGGTGGGACCTGTTCCTTGTTACGAATTTTTTTCTGTCGGAATATGCTGACTCAGCTTGTGATTTTTACGTTATCGGAAGCCTAATTATCTGAACTGCACTTTCTGTATGTGAAAAATCCAATATAACAATTGAGCTGATAAGCAGAGATTTAAATATACCGTTGGAGCTGCTCAGGCTCCACCTACGCAGTTAAAGGTGTTTCGGCCACCTACGTAGTTAAGGGTTAATGTTGTGAATGATGATGAAGTTTGTAGGCAAGATATTTTTTCTTTTCAGGTCGGCGCTGCTATATCCATGACATACATCACAGGTCAGCCAATTGTGTTTGTTGGAACCGGGCAGACTTATACAGATTTGCGCTCACTCAATGCAAAGGCTGTTGTTCATGCACTCATGAAATAATGATGAAATTTTGATGAAATATGATGAAATTCTGATGGAATAATGATGAAATAACGAAATGGCAATTTTCTGGTTCTTAGTTGCCAGTATCATCTTGCAATATTGTACTTGGTGAATGGTCGAATAAAACAACTATATATGGGCCATGGAATATGACTGTTTATTGGGGGATTATCCAGTATTTTTAAAATGTAAGTGGGGACTTATTTTAGTACTCTAATGACACTGAACTATTAGTCCAGGCAGATTTGTATTTGCGCTCATATTGCGTGTTAATTTTGATCTGTTTGTTGGAAGTTGTTAAGCATAATGAGAAGTTTCAAAATCGACTTGTCGCCATTTCCCACCTGGCATATTACGGCCGCCATGGAAAAATGGCGGAAAAAACAGGGTTTTCTGTTTTATCTTTTTAACCGTTCATTTTCTGAAAGGTAATTAGACATTGAACATGACGGTAATTATATGTCGCATCGAAGAGTACTCTATCAATATTATGATAACTGTAACCGTTCAGCCAGAATCGAGCGGACAATGTCCATTACTACCTTCGCCTGGATTAGCGCGGGAAGAATTGTTCAAAAATTCCGTGCCGCTGTAATTTTAATGATAATTTTGATCTGTTTGTGGGAAGTTGTTAAGGACAATAAGAAGTTGCAAAATCAACATGTCGCCATGATTTTAGCTACCTATTACAACCGCCATCTTGGAAAAATGGCGGCAAAAAGAGCTATTTTTGCTTTATTTTTTGAACAGTTAATATTATGAAAAGACAACTAAAACAAAAGTTAAAGAGCATGAGATTTACAGTAAATATGTACTTATCAATGTTTTGATAAGTGTAACTGTTCAGCTGAAATTCATGATTAAGATTTTTCCTATCACAGGATTTGTAGTAGAGCAGTGGTTCCCAACCTTTTCGTCATGAAGCCCCCCTTTTCGTTTCCACCGGCAAACACTCACGCCCCCCCCCCCGCCCCCGGCCCCAATAAATTCCAGCAAGAGTTTCTTGTAAGATATTTTTATAACTGAGAAATGCAAACATGTCGATAGGAAACGACAGAAGAGCCATGTTACATTATTTGACTTATTTCTCATGGCCTCACGCCCCCCGGTTGGGAACCACTGTAGAGCATAAGAAACATATTTTAAAATGGTGTAATACATATTCCAAGTTATAAATTGCTTTCTGCTGACTATTAGGCAACGTATGAAAATTGATCTCAAAAGTTAACAGAACAACTTGGTTGCTTGCTGGTCACACACTTTAATAACAAAAAAATGTCACTATACACTCATAAATGGACCTGATATTTATTGCGCCAGGCAATAATTCTTGTGTTACAAAACTTTAGCTTGTTCCCAGTGTTTCTTCCTCAAACATCGATGTAAGAAACTCAGTTTTATTATAATCATAACAGTGTACACTTCATAATAGATAATATACATACTGTATAGTAGGCTATGCAGTAGTTCTATCCTGCATACAGAAGTCCTCATCGTCCGTATCTGCATTGTGCATTGGGTTTCTGCTGATTAACACAGTAATGATCAGAACACCAGCAAGTTCAGTGAAAATGATGTTGTTCTTGATACAGCTTCGCTGCAGTTTTTCGCAGGAGAAACCCAGTGTAGACATTGACAAGGAGGACTCCTGCACACAGGATATAACTAGTAACTTATAGCCTACTGTATACAGTACAGTAGGCTAGTCTATGTATCTTATTTCTTGTAAGCGATATTATCAACAAAAATGATTATAATAAAACTGAATTTCTTACATCGATGTCTGAGGAACAAGTTAAAGTTTTGTAACACAAGAATCATTGCCCTGCGCAATAAATATCAGGTCCATTTACGAGTGTATATTGACATTTAAAAAAAATTAAAGTGTGTGACCAGCAAACAACCAAGTTGTTCTGTTGATAAGTTGCCTAATAGTCAGCAGAAAGCAATTTATAACTTGAAATATGTATTACACCATTTAAAATATGTTTCTTATCCTCTACTAGAAATCCTGTGATAGGAAAAATCTTAACTCCTTCAGCCCCAGATCGGCCCGAACCACACAGTTTTTGGCTTACGCATACTCGAAGATACAGACAAGATATTTTGCAAATAATAACACTATAACAGCTATACTTACGAGATCTGGGAAAACCCTATGAATGTGTCTGGAACCATTTTACTCGTCTAGAAGTCCCTATATTAATTTCCAAAAAAGGGCTATAATAACTCGAAATTGGACTACTGCCGCCCAACTTTTAGGCTGATTTAATTATGAAATGCGTGAAAATATGCGGAATAATATCCTTGAGAACCATGCCAGACGAATTTGCTGAAATCGTCGTACTTTGCGAGAAATAAATTAATATTTATTTGCGGCTTTCTAGCACTTAGGAAAACTCCTAAATGAGTATGAGATGAATTTTCTGAAATCGTCGTACTTCATGAGAAACAAATAAATTTGGGAGTTTTCCGAAGTTTTCCGAAGTGCCAGAAAGCCGCAAATAAGTATTAATTTATTTCTCGCAAAGCACGATTTCAGCAAATTCCTCTGGTATGGTTCTCAAGGTTGTTATTCCGCATATTTTCACGCATTTCATAATTAAATCAGCCTAAAAGTTGGGCGGCAGTAGTCCAATTTCGAGTTATTATAGCCCTTTTTTGGAAATTAATATAGGGACTTCTAGACGAGTAAAATTGTTCCAGACACATTCATAGGGTTTTCCCAGATCTCGTAAGTATAGCTGTTATTATTTGCAAAATATCTTGTCCGTATCTTCGGAGTACGCGTAAGCCTAAAACTGTGTGGTTCGGGCCGATCTGGGGCTGAAGGGGTTAATAATGCCTACAGGAAAAGTGAAAGCTAAATTTTCAAATAACGTTCCTGATTTGAAGATGCAGTGGTAAAAATGTTGCAATTTTAAAGTCTAAAATGGCCACAGGGGGTGCTAGGAACCTGCAGTAATTTTTATGTAAATATTAGTTATTGTGCAATATGTCGACTGATATGTTGTTCACTAAAACTGACATTGAATGAATTTGAGGATTTGTTTGCATATTTTTGCCGACTTTTATTTATTATTTCTTTGTTTTGGGCTTTTGGCAATGCACGGATAATCCGCATCCGGATAATTGGGAACACTGTGTACTAATAATGGGTTAAAACTGTCCCACCCTACCTCTCCTTTCTTATCCCTTCTGGTTCAATAAATTGCAAATGAGTGATCCCTTGTTGTTGGCCAGATGTTTCAACGTGCTTCATTGGTGCTAGGCCAGATGGTACCAATACAGCAACTTCAGGCAACACTGCAAGAAAGGAGAAGAAAGGACTGACCTTGACAAGCTGTGTACCACCTCAATCCAGCTGATGCAGAAGTTTTCAAGGCCAATGGGGGGTCTGGACGCCCCATTCCCACACCCTGTCACACCTCCCCATGTAGAACCCAATAGACTCTCACATTTCGGCTATATGGTGACACTTTCCTACCACGCGGCTGCAGCTGTGGGCGGTTCAAGCACGGTTCATTTCTTGAAAATGAAAACATGCAGCAAGGATAAGACTTATCCAGACATAACATATTGAAACATATTCATTTGAGATTCCAGGCATGGTTTTATGCATGTAATAAAAGTGGTTTTGCATTCCAATTAGATCCTGAAATTTGATAATTGAACGACCCGCGGATAGCAAGTGTGAACCGGTGTGAACTAATATCAACAGCTACGCTTATATACCCTACGCGGCATTTCAATGTTGATGGTTGCATAGTCACCAACACCCATGTCCCATACCCACACTCAAACACAAAGGACCGGAGATTGGGGCTTCGGACTAACCCTTTAGACCGGTGTGGGGTAGCGCCTGACTTTCAGCAGACGCTATTCACTTTTCAGAGTCTGGAACCGGTCTGGACCAGAAGGGGCTGGAGCTTTGGGCTGGATGCATCTGTGAAAATGCCATCTTTGCGACTTTGCCATTGCGGTGGTGCGCGGTGGTGAAAATGCTCCTTGGCTCTTACTTTTTCTGCCTGCCCCCCTCCTTACTGGCTGTTTTGCGTTGCAGGAAAGGCGGACAGTCTTTGTTCCTGGCTTGGATTGACTGTTCACTCGTGTTTGGGTTGGTCACCGGCTAGTAGGAAGAACAGGTTGCAGATCAGCTGGGATCACTGGCCAGACAAAAGGCATGGCCACCTACAACTATAGGTCTGCCACATTTGGCAGGCACTCAGGATATAATGTATTTGTCGACGAATACAAGAGGACAGGCATACACAAGCGTCGTAAGTTGTAACTGGCTGGAGACCCATTCATTTGTGGCATAATAGAGGGCTGGTGTCTGGCATGCTTGTGGGTGCACATGGTCATGCATTCAGTGGGAGTTGCAAGGGTGTGTTGATAGAGATAGTTGGGGCAAGTTTTGTAGTGAAAATAATTGGTGTAGTATTTTTTATTATTATTTTACTTACCCCATTGGGAGAATATCAGCGCTCCTTTAGGGGGGTGGAATACCCCAATTTTTTCATGTCAATTTTTCAGAAATGTTTTCTTCTAACACTGCAGTGGAGAAAGGGAAATGGGGAGGGGAATTGGGATTTTTGGGGAGGGGACACAGGTGCAAGGGCAATGTCTGAAAAGGGTCATGTGCAGTCCCCCAGGAGGCTAGGTAGCCAAGACGCCTCCTTAGGCGTGGGTCAGAGACCCACTGATGCAGGTGGAAGGAACTCCCGGGCCGGGGATCGAACCCGGGACCTTCTGCACAGCAAGCCAAGACGTTACCATCTCGGCCACCACGCCTCCCCCATAATTGGTTGCGGAGTGCCCAATCAAAATCTTGCTATTTTAAGTAGAGCAGTGAAGGTGTGTAGCACCTCAGAGAACCTGAGCTTTATACCCAAGTCGGATGGATAAGTTTTTCATTTAGCATAGAGTGTTGATATGACCTCCATGTTCAAATGGGTTTTCCTGTGGCCTCTGTCAAAAAATCACTGGACACTTGTCTGCCTGATGACTTTAGTGATCTTAGCTCTGTAATAAATGAAACCAAACCATCCTAAGTACAGTACAGTAGTTTTGAGGTGCGAATGGTAAAAAAAACTAATTATCCTACAGTTGGGAGCCTCGCCTCAGTGAGAAATAATTGCGATGATAGTCAATTGCCTGTCATGTTCAGTGTTGCACAGGTGTAAAACGGGTGCTGAAAATTTTTTGTTTAAGAATATAGCACATAACCGAAGCAGTTTGGAGTAGGGGATATGGTGTCCGACTGCTAATCGGGAGGTCCTGGGTTCGAATCCCGGGGCCGGCAACTCTCACCGTGGTTTTCTGTGGTTTCCCACGGTCCTTCCAGGAAAATTCCAGAGTTGCTTCCGTAATTAATAGGCCACAGCCGCTTTCTTCCGTCCCTATCCTATCCCAAAAAGCGCAGTAAAATGAAAGCAAAGAGTTCCAGGCAAAACAAAACTTCCCCCCTAAAGAGCCGACGATGGCTGATAACGGGGTATGAATTATTAATTATTATTATTATTAATATAGCACATGTGTTTTTTGATTGGTCAAGTAGAGGTTTGCCATCTAACCACACAAATGCATCCAAATCTTAAGGGGTCTTTTTCATGAAGTAAAATAATCTGTATGGAAAGGAACCAAAATCTCAGTTCTGAAATCAAGGGTTAACCCTTTGACGACTACGGACATCACATGATGTCCGAGCATACTTTCCTGCAGGGCCTACGGACATCATATGACGTCTAGAGATTTTCCCTGACAACTTGGGACATTTTCCAACCCGTAAAATTCCAACCTCACCGATTTTCTTGAAATTCGGTGCATTGGTAGCCCATCCCAAGGGATGAAAAACGTACCTATAGTTACCTGCTTAAAATGACCGTGACACATATTGGAGGGGGGCATATGTCAATGCACCGAATTTCAAGAAAATAGGTGAGGTCAGAATTTGACTTCTGGGCAATTCCACGTGAAGTGCATTACCTTTTTCACGAAAAAATTTGCCCATCGGTGAGTGTGAGATATGTCCAGGTCAAGTTAGGACCTTTCCCATAAGGATTTGCTCCGATGATGCGTGGTTGACTATCTACAGGCACTAATTGTACCTTAATCACATTTAGAGGCATCCCACTATTACATTTACATGGCAACATAAATGCATGATGTAATACATGTTTCATATGTGAAATTGTCTCCTCTTTACGAAAATATTTTTCAACATCTGTGCAAATTAATGCCAAAAAGCGAGACTTATGGGGGGAAATGTAATTTTCGAATCAAAGGCCCAAGTCAAATTCCATCACATTGATATCAAAATACGCCTCATAGTGTCCTCTACCTGTGATGCGAACGGAATTATGGGGAATGAAAGGGTTACGGAGCTACAGGCACTGACAGGGAGTGCTGTGGGGGTGCCAAGCCAGCAGAGTGAAAATAAGTGGCCCGTATTTTCCATATGGAGCCAGAAGGCATTTTCATGACTTATCTAAATAGTGAATGCTGATTTGGACTTTGACTAGGAAGGTCTAGACTGTCGAGGTATAAATAAACAAATATATAATAATAATGGGTCATTCCATGTCAGTGGGACCCCCTTTGTACCTTTGATGTGGCGGATTTGAATGATATTCACAGGTTATGGTGACGTAGTGCTGCTAAAACATTGTACCAAAGCGTTTTGAAATATTTTGATTTTTACCCGTTTTTTGGGGGGTGGTAATTTGGAGCCTTTTCTTTGAGAGCCATATTTCTTTTGGCTGTTTCTCTGCAACTAATCGCGAGACAGATGTGCTTTTGATATCAATTTACTCAGAAAGGTTGATATAATAGTAGGCCCTATTCTATGGTTAATTTTAAAATTTTAAATTTTTGCGTTAAAAAGATTGAAATTTCAAATTTTAAACATTTAATTTTTAAAATTATTATACTTTTTTTTTCGCTGGTTTTCACGTATGTTGTAGCCCTGCATGTGAACTACATGTGGCCATATCAGTCCTGTTGGCTAGTATAATATTACGGAAGATTGGGCCTCTTAAAGACCCCCTCCATATATGTCGTCATTATGATGAGTAAACCCAACATGCAAATCGCCCCACCTTGCTCAGTGCAAATGTTGATATTCAAGTTGGGATGATCACTGATGAGAGTACGACACATGTAAGACTCCTTTGGTAGCCCACACCCCCCTCCCCAAGCAAACCCATGCCTCCCACCCCACAATAAACACAAATTGATTTGTCAGTTCGGCCCCGTTTGGACCCTTCATGTGGCGGATTTTTATGATTTTCTGGGTTTTCGATGACGCAGCGATGCTAAAACATTGTACCGAAGCGTTTTGAAAAATATTGATTTTTGCCGATTTTTGAGGGAGTGATAATTTCGTTAGACTCTTCTTCTTTTGGCTTTTTCTCTGGAACTAATCAAGATACAGAAGTGAATTTGGTGTCAGCTTTTTGGTGTGGAGCTTTCTTATTATAATTATCCTACACTCCTGCCTACAAAAAGAGGTGAGATCCCACCAAAAACCTTTCTGTAAAAAAAGGCCAAGTTCTCCTGAGTGCTTGGCCGTCAAAAGTGGTGAGATCTGAAATACGGCCAAGTTCAGCATCGTTGTCAATTACTGGGGCATTCTCAACTTCTTCAACCTAAACCACTAACTTTATTTTTCCAGGTCGACCTTAAGTTTAATCATCAAAAAATTTTAATGGAATTTCTCTTGCTGTAACTTGGCCATTGCTCATGTCCGAGGTATTGTTGAATTCTACAACTGTTTCAATGTTTTAAGAGCAATGGCCAAGTTACAGCAAGAGAAATTCCATTAAAATTTTTTGCTGATTAAACTATAATAATGGATACCCCGTGATAAGCCCCTTGGGCCTCTTAGGGGATCATCTTTTGAATACCCGACTTTAATCATTTGCCGTTGATGCGATGGATTTTGATAGTGGGGGGAAACGGGAGAACCCCGAGAAAACCCACGCGAACACGGAGAGAACCCATCGAAACTCTATCCACATAAGTATCCTCCGTCCGACCAGGGGATCGAACTCGGGACCTTAGAGGTGGAAGGCTGCGGCGCTAACCACTCGGCCACCGTGTCGCCCATTTGCTGATTAAACTTAAGGTCTACCTGGAAAAATAAAGTTAGTGGTTTAGGTTGAAGAAGTTGAGAATGCCAGTAATTGACAACGACGTTGAACTTGGCCGTATTTCAGATCTCACCACTTTTGACGGCCAAGCACTCAGGAGAACTTGGCCTTTTTTTACTGAAAGGTTTTTGGTGGGTTTGATATTGAGCCAAACCCTCTCAATCATATCTGGAGTTACCGTTGCAATCCTATCCCGTATAGGTGCTGGAGATGATTGGTCTTTACACCACGCACATTGTTCTTGATGATGCACTTAAAAAGTTGCTTCATCCATCATGAAACAAATTTCAAGTCTATGAGGCTCGTGTCAAGGGTCACGAATTTTGACCTGCCAACATGACAAGTCATTTTAATCAGATATTTTTTTTGGATGCTATTACCTGATTATGCGTACCATTTAGAATTGAAAGCCACCTTTTTCATATATGTGGGATGCACATTTACTGAAATAATCGGGTTATTGTAATCCACCGCGGTGGCGCCACCTACCTACTATGCCCAGATACAGGTGTAAGGCTTGTGTCATTAGCCTCTTTACCACATAAAGGCACCATGTAGTAAGGCCTTAAGAGATCTTTGCGGTAGGAAATTGATAATATTTTCCAGCGTTTTAAAACGAAAAGCCTATAAAGCAGGTAAGTCCACTTACAATCTTATTGCTGAGAACCCTTCAATATATTGTTCCCAACACATTCATATGCCCGGTTGCACCAAAAATCCACCTCGCTGCCTTACAGCTCCCAATAGCAAAAGGCCGTTACCGGTTACAGACACCTTTAGGAGATACGGGTTGCACATGTCCCTCTTTCCCCCTCCTGCAACTAACGGAGCGGTAACATGCAGAGTTGTCAAATCATCAAATCTGAAAGCCATATCATTGGCCGATTTGGTCCATGCTGTAATGATCTGACGTCTGCATGGGATTTTACTGCCGCCAAATTCACTTGCGAGGCCAAGCTGCTTTGAACCTGCCTTTGCACAGAAATAAAACCAATGACATTGGGACTAGGTGTTTTATTCAAACAGGCGAATGATTGCGTCCCTCACGTTTGTACCACCCTGGGGAACATTGCTTGGGGGTGGGGTCACATCGGGGTCTCGAAATCAACCATGACACCTTGTCGACGCAACTGATCAATGAATTCTGTGAGCTCCACGTCTTCAGGTGGTTCCTCTTCCCCCAAAATGGATGCTAGGTTGTGCAGAACCGCAGCAGCAACAACAACCACAGGGGGAATCCTCTTCAGTTTAATGCGAAGACCATACTTGAGCACTGGAAAACGCCTCTTCAGCACCCCGAAGGCTCTCTCAACACAGTTCCTCCTCGATATGTGGGCAGTGTTGTAGGCCTGTTCTGCGGCAGTCCTGGGGTTGAGCAGCGGAGTCAAGAGATACTGCCTGTTAGGATAGCCACCATCACCCAGAAGGAGCCCCTCTGGAATATCTCCTGTCTCCAGTTGGGTTCGGAGCATGGAGAAGTCGAAGATGGAGGCATCGTGGACCGATCCTGGCCACCTCGTCACTATGTTGGTGAACCGCAGCTGGGTGTCGCACACCATCTACACGTTGAGTGAGAAGTAATGTTTCCGGTTCATGAAACCTTCCGCATCTTCTCCCCCTGGAGATTGGATTGCCACATGCGTGCAATCTATGGCACCTATGATTCCTGGGATGCCTGCAACTCCGTGGAAGCCACTCATGACTGCGTGTCGCTCAACCTCTGTGGCCGGGAAGCGGATGTACTGTGGACGCAAGGCAACCATGATTCTTGTCACCTTATGGACAAGTCTGCAAACAGTGGCCTTGTTGACCCCGAACAAATCTCCCAGGACCACATCTGGAATGTTCCGGTTGCATAAAACCTCAATGTCAGCAGGAGCTGGTTCATTGGCGTAACACTGGTTGCGGTCACTGGTGTATTCCAGTTGGGCTTCCATCTGTGAAAATGATATACATATGCCATGGGATAAGCCCAATGATTCAGCGGTCCACCGTCACTACGTACCATGAAACCACGTACCTTTTGTAGCAGTTTCCAGACAGTACGTTTGGAATGCCGGAAACGTGTTTGGAAGGCACCCTCGTCGTACATCTCGAATGGATGCATTCGGGTACGATATAACCTTGGCCGTGGCAGCACCATGTCTGCGAGTTCGATGATTATCTCATCCTCGTCGGAATCGTCTGAGGAGTACTGTCCATCATCACGAACTAGTCCCGCCGCCATCTTTTTCCTCCTTAACGGCCTCTGTAAGACTTGTCGGGCTGAATTTGGGCCTGCAACTTTATCGATCGGTAAGTGCTAAATGTCGGTAACTTTTTGTTGGTGCAACCGAATCTGTTCGATAAGGGCTCTTACCGGTCCATTAGGGGCTATCGGGTCGGTAAAATTGTTGGTGCAACCGGGCGATAGTGTTTTCCCTGAACGGGTAGTGTAGCTGTTATTATTTGTAAAATATTTCGTCCGAATCTTCGGAGTACTTGTAAGCCAAAATCTACGTGTTTCGGGCCTAACTGGTAGCAGAGGGGTTAAGAACGGTTGTTGTGTTCATTCCTACCAAAACTGGTAGATAATTTAGCCAGTTTTTGCACTGTTAATGAAGAATGATAACTTCTGTATAGGAAATTCTGCCAGCACTTCCTGGCGTTTTTCTTGTAATTATGAGTGAGCCACAACTACATTTTATAAGTTTTACATTGCCACTCTAATACTGACTTTCACACTTGTATGAGTCAGGAATGGAGGACAGCCTAGTGTCATAAGTGATCGAGTCAGCTTTTTGCTGTGAGGTTTTGAGTTCTATCCCAGGGCAAAGGATTTTCTTGCATTGAAAAAATGTGTGGTTTTCTTGTGCATCTCACTTTCTGCCAGGAAAACTAGATTCTGTAGCCCACATGCCTATCAAGAAGTATCTTATAGTTCTGAGTCATTGTGAATTTGTGATGGTATAATATTAGTAGTATAATGATACAATGTGGAATGTTTTTTTTAAGGCTCAGAGAAGAATAGCATTAACAAAGCTACACGCATTTGGAATAAAATGACTCTTCAAGAGAGAACCTATTACACCCAACATGCTGAAGAGCTCAATGAGAAAGAGTTGAAGAAGCAGCAGTCACTCAAGTTGGCTGGGAAAGAAGCAGAAGCTAAAGAGTTGATTAGCAAACTGGAAAGCATGGATAAGGACATAGAGACCATGGTTAGACGCACTGGCAAATATGTGAGTATGTCACAGGGATGAGTTGGAGACTTCAGATAGAAGAATGCATGTAAAATGTTGGGTGAATTATTAACAAATGCCAGTTTCAAGTAGGTGAAGTTCTGCATCCAGGTTTTGGCATATGATTGAAATTGTTTTATTAGGTATAGTCAATAAGTTCCCGTCCCGGCCTTTGGAGGCCGGCAGGTGACACGGAGACAGGTGCTGCTGTGGTTGGCTGTGAAGTACGTTAGCAGTCACCAACCTGGCCAAGAGTGAACTCGGTGTGCTGCGTAATAGCTGCGGTACACAGTCGAAAAATGTTCTTCACCATATCAGGCGCGTCCAAGGCGGACGAACGGGCAGTAATTCAGTTCCTGTGTGCAGAGGGAGCGGGACCGAAGGAGATTCATACACGCATGAGGGCTGTGTATGGACACACTTGCGTGGCGTACTCGACAGTGGAGGACTCGCTATGCCATTTCTGCAGTGGTCGACAAGGCACGTCGGACATGGCACGGTCAGGCCGACCTGTTACCGCCTCCAACGATGCAAGCTTAGTGTGCGTCGAGGGGTTGGTTCAAAGTGATCGGCGCTTGCATCGACCACTGCGGAAATGGCGTACCCAGTCCTTCACTGTCGAGTACGCCACGCAAGTGTCTCCATACACAGCCCTCATGCGTGTATGAATCTCCTTTGGTCCCGCTCCCTCTGCACACAGGAACTGAATTACTGCCCGTTCGTCTGCCTTGGACGCGCCTGATATGGTGAACAACATTTTTCGACTGTATACCGCAGCTATTACGCAGCACACCGAGTTCACTCTTGGCCAGGTTGGTGACTGCTAATGTACCTCACAGCCAACCACAGCAGCACCTGTCTCCGTGTCACCTGCCGGCCTCCAAAGGCCGGGACGGGAACTTATTGACTGTACTAATATATTCAGTGTAGGTTCTAGGTCTAGGGTGTGTCAGTTTGCCTAGTTTGTGCTTAGTAAAGATTCTCTGGCATAAGGATCTCAAGATTGCAGGTTTTTATATTATAAGGTTACTAAAGAAGGGCCTAGTATTTATTTCAGGCGTCTACTTTTTAAAAAGTGAGAGTATATTGCAGTTTTTCAATTTCAGTTTCCATGGACTTCATCTATACCTTTATGTGACTTGTGCAATTACAGTCATTATGAGAAGGATGTCTTCCAGGATTAATTCTGTTGTGAGGCATAATAATTTTTATTGGAAGTTGCTCCTTTAAAAAATTAGTTTAAAAAATGAAACTCAGTTTTTAAATATCTGTTGTCTGAGTAGTGAAAACCTGGGGTTGAAAGTTGAGAATTTGCAAATTTTTTGCACTTCAGGTGGCCACATAAATGATCAGGAACAATCAACAATTTTGATTTTAATTTTTATGCCAATTACACATGATTGCTAATTTTTTGAGCATCATATTGTTCACTTAAATTTATATGTAATGAAGTCAAGGGTGGTTGCACAATGTAGCAACACCTCAAATGAGGTACTATATTACAATGGGAAATCATGCATGTATGTATATTTTCAATAATACTGAAATTATTGCAATAAATCGTTGCCTCAAAAAATTGGCCGTCATTTGTAATTATCATGAAATTAAAAGAAAAATTCTGGATGGTTCCTAGTGCCTTCTGTGGCCATTTGAAATGCCAGAAATTTGCAAATTCTCAATTTTTAAGACCAGGTTTTCACTATACACAACAGATATTATAATAATGGATACCCCGTGATAGGCCCCTTGGGCCTCTTAGGGGATCATCTTTTGAATTACCGACTTTAATCATTTGCCTGAAATGTGATGGATTTTGATAGTGGGAGGAAACGGGAGAACCCCAAGAAAACCCACGCGAACACGGAGAGAACCCATCGAAACTCTATCCACATAAGTATCCTCCGTCCAACCCGGGGATCGAACTTGGGACCTTAGAGGTGGAAGGCTGCGGCGTTAACCACTCGGCCACCGTGTCGCCCTTATACACAACAGATATTTAAAATCTGAGTTTCACTTTTCACCTATTTTATTAGTCTGAACAACTTCCGATAAAAATTATTGTGCCTTACTACAAAATTAATCCTGGAAGAGATCCTTTTGGCAGCTTGAGCCACATCGTGCGGGTAGTTTAAGCTCTTGCATGAATACCTTTCCCAATGATGGTTTGTGGTTAACTCCTCCACCTTCAATTTTTTTCCAATGCAATTTGCCAATTACATTCCAGCATATTCATGCAGACTTGCATTCATAAACTCATTCACTGGGCAGGAGAGAGGCTGTTGGCTATGGAAATTTCCTGGAAAAAAAATGGGAGGGAGAGTGTATGACATCACATGTAACATCTGGTACTACTGGTATAATATTATTAGAGACACATTTTCACATGAAAGGTGGGTGAATGCATCTGTGGTAATATTGTGCTGATAGTACATGGGGCAAGTGTGTAAGCCCAAGAGGCATATTCCACCACTCTGTTGATTTTGCCAAGTTTTGCCATCAACAAGAAACCCTCACTAGGACAACTAAAACCTGGGCTTGGATTGCACATGGGACCATCCTTAAGCTCTCTTCGCCACATTTGCGTCATATGTAAAGGCAATACAAAGCTCCCATACAATACATTATCATTAGGATCAGTAGGGAGGCGGAGTGGTGCTGTGGTAACGCATGCGCCCACGGATGTTAAGGTCCTGGGTTCGATCCCAGCCCGGGGACACCCCCTGCATCTCGTGCAGAGTTCGGAGGTCGTGTCTGGCTTCGTCTCGGGTGGTATTTCCATTAAGACAAACCACCCGGGGCCCGGGGGAGTTCACAAAATGACCACAGCTACGACATTGCACTGCACCTTGCACATCCCCTCCTGTCATCCTGTCCGTGGGCCCGGGCGTGTCACAATCTCCAGGAAAACCCAGGAAAACATGCTATTATTGAGGGGCGTAGGCAGAAAAATTTTCG
>KZ538798.1:0-13674 GCA_000934665.2 Catajapyx aquilonaris | reverse complement strand
CCCCCCCCCCTACTGAAACAAATGTGTATTAAATTCTGAAACATGCAGTGTATGCTCCTGTATAAAACCAGAAAATTTTTAATGGTCAATAATGAAATCTATAAAAACATTGTACAGTACCCTGCATTAATGGCTATGCACATACATCGCCACCTGTCTGAGAATGAGCGGAATTAGGCGTTGGTGGGCTGCGTCCAAAGTAATTGAACCGTGGAATCGGAAAACCAGACAAGTCACATCAAAAATAAAAAGGCGTTTAGTACTTGTTGCACTGAGCCTGTCTAAAATCCACAGGAATGGTCGTAGGTGCACCAAATTTGCAAGGGGTGTGCATGCAACGAATCCAAACTCATCGGAATTGGTTGGAATCATATCTGAGCACCAGAGGCGACACTGTGGCCGTTTCTTTGGACCCCCTGCCCGACTTGTCAGATTTTCCGATTCCATGGCTCGTGGAAGGCAAGAACCAGAAATGTCAGCATGGATAAACAAATGCAGGGCTTCACACTCCCTTCGGGATGGATTCAGAAATGGAGCAGTGTTGCTGACCATGTAGGGGATTAACCATCGCATCGGTGTGACCATGGAAAATGGGGATTCGCATATTGCTGCATCAAAGCCCATAACTGGATGGTCATAACGTCTGCTGAACGGCGCGAAACTCTACTTCCCGGGCATTTCCTGCCAAATCGTGACGGGGGGAGGGGACTTGCGACTCTTGCTACGGGGTTGCTGCGCATGATGGCACAGTGCTAACCATACTAACAGTGTACCCTGTTGCACCAACATGCGGTGTCTCTCTTCCCAGCGAAGAATTATTATTGTGAATATTATTTATCCCGACGGGAGTGTGAAGCCCTGCATTTGTTTATCCATGCTGACTTTTCTGGTTCTTGCCTTCCACGAGCCATGGAATCGAAAAATCAGACAAGTTGGGCAGGGGGTCCAAATAAACGGCCACAGTGTCGCCTCTGGTGCTCAGATATTATTCCAACCAATTCCGGTGAGTTTGGATTCGTTGCATGCACCCACCTTGTAAATTTGGTGCACCTACGACCATTCCTGTGGATTTTAGACAGGCTCAGTGCAACCAGTACCTAAACGCCTTTTCATTTTCGATGTGACTTGTCTGGTTTTCCGATTCCACGGTTCAATTGGACAGCTCATGATATCGCGGTGGATGCAAACGGTTGCTACAAAGATGGATCGCAGCGGATCACAGATATATCTGTGGGATGAATTATAAGGCCATTGCAGTTCCTATCAATGTATTGAGGTTGTGAACCAGTTATTACACGGACCACACCAATGACTGTTAATCCACCGCGATACCTTGAGCCGTCTAGAGCCGCTGGAGCCTCATGTAAAAACCATGTATCTCTGATTTGGCCATTTTGAGATATTGCACCTCAAAGTTCGTGATCTGCCATTAGTTCCTGCATAAATCATACTTGAAAAACTTGAATAACTTTGCAGGAAAACAAGTTAGAGAGATGTGGTTTGTACCAGTGGATAGAGCTTGAAAAGACCCGCCCAATTGTGGCCTACAAGTAAAAACCCAGTATCTTGAGTTACATGGTTTTTACATGAGGCTCCAGTGCCGCAGCAGTCTCGTGAACAGTCTTGATATCAAAGTATTTTGGACACAGCCCACTGATGCCTAGTTCCGCTCAATCCCGCCAGGTGGCGATGTCTGGGCATAGCCATTAATGCAGGGTACTGTACCAGTAATTTATCGACTATCTTATCCTCCTGAAGCCCAGAATTTTTTGTGATTTTTTTTAAAAATTTTTAACAATTTATTATTATTATTATTATTATTATTTTAAAACCCAATGGCTAGAGGGCTGTACGCGGGGCGTCAGGAGGTTAAATGGTCTCTTTTCGTAAAAAGCTTTATCCATACATACGTAAAATATTGTTATTTTTTTATTTCAGGAGTTGCCCAAGACACAGTTTGTATTCATACATGTTAACAAGTATTGCTGTACCCCAGAGCAAAAGGTAGTCCCTGCAGAGATTGGAATGGCTGTATTCTCTCTAGAACAGGGAATTGAGGAAACGTATCAAGTGTTTGTGGACATTCCAATCATCCCTGTGGACTGCGTGTATGAAGCAAAGGAAACCAGGGACAATGTGCATGGGATTCCGATTCCTCCATTTGATCAAGCTTGTAAACTTACAACAGTTTTATTGGACATTGAGAAGTATGGGAAACCCGTAAGTTACTTTCCTTTGCGCTGGTTCTTTGTCTGCTATTGAGTTGATAATTGCTGTCAACTTAGTACTTTGCATGACATTGACTATGTCACTGACACATTGAATGATGTGAAAATTAAAGGACATTGTTTAAGTTGAAGACATTTCTTAAAAATGAACAATTGCATCACTTGACTAGCTTCTAAGAGGTTGAGCTTGAACATCCAACATAGAGATGCACATTTATGCTAGTTCTGTCTTAACCCTCATATTACCGTATTACCTCTCATATTGCAGCATGTCGGTGTAGGCGAGGTCAACCAGTTTTTAGAAATGCATGATCTGGTGGCTATACAGGCATACCGATATAAGGCGAGGTATGCCGGTATAAGGCGAGGTTTTCACATAAGTTATGTTATCCTTTCTGAACTTGACATTTGCCTGAAAATCGAAATTGACATAAAGGCTATCGAAAAGGCACATTTTCCAAATAGGATACCCGTACCATATATTGTTTTCAATCGCAGTGTTTGGCAATAATCTCTATTTAAACAGTATGTTAGAGCAGGGGGTTTCCTGTCAAAGCAGGCTGACGATGGGATTGTTCACACACTCTACATTTTTAAAATGCACTGTGCAACATAACTGACATATTCTCACAGCCTGTACACTCGCCCATTTTCATTGTAACATTACTTTAGTATGGTACTGTACCAGAAGCATTCCAAAAAATTCGGCAAGGATCAAAATTTCGGAAATCTACCTTGTTTATTGCCGCGTGCCGGCCACCTCCGGGTTATACCTGCATGCTGGTCGACGTCGTTTTATACCGGCATGCCACAATATGAGAGGTAATACGGTACCATAGCATGAGGGCCAGTTGTAAAATAAGTTTCATGGTGCTACAGTTTTGAAGCCATGCCATGGGAAGGGAAAAGACAAGCACGAGCATGAGTTGATCCTTCCAGTACTTTATAGGATGGTTAGGCACAATCTTGCAGCTTAGGCACAGGCACGGTAGAGTTGGACGAGACCAAGTGGCGAGGATAGTATGCCCCATATGCAGCCAGGAAAAGTCATGCCAGACAGAGTGTTGGTCACATGGAATAATAATAATAATAATAATAATAATAATAATAATAATAATAGTAATAATAATAATAACATTTATTTATTTAACGCCTTGGTGTATAAGGGAAAGGCCCCTCCCCGGGTCTACAAAATACAAAATTGCAAAGACACAAAATTACAAAATTACGAGGGCGGATCAGAAAGTAAATGACAACTTTTTTTTCACGGCTATTCTTTATTGCACACAAACACTACATGGCACATATGAAAGCTGAACTATTTCACTATGAACTCCACGGATGGCACAGCTGTAGTGCCACCAAGGCCCAGCTGGCTGGAAAAGCAAAATGGCGTGTCCATTGCAGCAGTCCATGAAGATAGCGCACAGGAGTGTTGTGCAGTATGTTGAGGGCTATAGTTTCTTGGGTGAATTGTCACTGGTGATGAAGCATGGGCTCATCATTACGTCCCAGAAAGCAAGATGTCCAGTATGCAATGGCGACACACCAATTCTCCACTCCCAATAAAGTTCAAGACCGTGCCCTCAGCGGGAAAAGTTATGGTGACAGTCTTTTGGGACTGGCAGGGTGTGCTGCTCATTGACTTCCTTCTAAAGGGTATGACTGTCACGAAGGATGTGTACGGCCATACCCTCAGCAAACTTCGTTCAACCATTCGCATAAAGAAACCCACCATGCCACTGGAGGACGTCGTGCTACTCCACGACAATGCCCGGCCACATGTCGCCAATTTGGTCAGAGCGAAATTGGTTTCATGGGGATGGGACGTTCTTCAACACCCTGTTTACAACCCTGACCTAGCACTGAGTGATATGCATTAAAATGATAATTACAATGAACTTTTTGCCATTAAAAAAAGTGTATAACAGGAAGTGCATGTTTATTTTGAATTAGCAATCATTTTAGGCATTGTTCAAAGAATGATTGCATATAGTCAATGCATTGAAAAGTACAGGGTGTCCCACTACTTCCCGAACCGGAAAAATGGCGCATAACTGGTAAACCACTTCATGTAGGGCGATGAAATTTTACGGGGACATAGCTTGATCCATGAGAAAAACCGGCTGCAGCGAAAATCCCCACGCGATACACGAGGAACCGCTCCATTCTGAGAAAGTTGGCGTGTGGTGTGGGATTTCACGATGTCGCATTGTTGGACCCGTATTCTTCAATTCAACAGTGACATCCGACGTGTACCTCCAGATTTTCGACACTTTCATGCAGCAGTTGGACGATGAAGAACTCACATTGGGCTACTTTCAGCAGGACGGGCAACATGCCACACATCGAGGGTCAGCATGGCCGTCATCAATTCCTTCTTCCCTGGCCGAGTCATTTCCAAGGGGATTTGGCCACCACGATCACCCGATTTAACTCCACCGGATTATTTCCTGTGGGGTTACCTAAAAGGACAGGTCTACAAAAACAAACCAAGAACTATCCCAGCACTGCAGGAAAATATCCGTTCCGCAATTGAGGGGATAACTCCCGAGATGCTGGCCTGCACTTTCGCGAACATGGAGCGTCGTGTTCAGACCTGCTTGGATGCAAACGGGGGCCACTTTCAGCATCTTCTATGACAATATGTTACTTTCACAGACCAAGGTATGTACCCGTAAAATTTCATCGCCCTACATCAAGTGGTTTACCAGATGTGCGCCATTTTCCAGGTTCGGGAGGTAGTGGGACACCCTGTATTATATAAAAATTAATAAGAATTAAAATATGGGTGGTGTCCTAAAAGACCCCACGTCATGGTTGCCGTAACTTTCAGGCACGTCACGGTTCCAGGGTTAATAATTATCAATTCTAAAGTCCAGGTAATATTAACAGATTTTTTATTACATTTTTTTCCTACCCCACCCCTCCACTTTTTGGGGGCGGCCGTAAACTACTCGTTTTGGGTAAGGTAATATGAACTAATAAAAACAAGAAAAAGTTCAAAAATTCAACAAAAAATTTTCCTGGCAGATCTGGGTTAATCATGAATATTTCTTAACTGCAGATAATGATACTATGGATAACCAGGGGCCAAGTGTATTTTCTATACCATTTTGAACATTAAGCCTAATGTGTGTGTAATCTTAATTAACCTGCAGGGTGTACCATATCACCAGTACCATCTACACAACGCCTATTTGTTTACCCAGAAGGACGAGGTAGAGGACGTAAAAGGTGGCCTGCAATACATCTTTGATCATGCACCAACAACTAACGTTGATAAGGAGACGTTTGAAGTCTATGAGTTGGAGAAGCTTTTCTTTGAGCTAGTCTCTGCCACAAGCGATCGTGAAGAGCTATGCACGGTTCTAAAGAAGAGAATTGACAAAATGTTGTATGACTGTCATGATATTTTCCATGACTCAGGATGTGAGGTGAGTGAATGTTTGGATCCATGGCAGTTACAGAATTGCAAGTTCTTAGGACAATGCCCACTACTTTAGTACTTTTACTGGTGGATGTACAGTTCCACTCATTATGCCTGTTTTTGTATAAGGGCCCTGAGGACATTATTGTGAGTCACTAAGGGCCAGTTGCATAAACCCTATAGCAGTTAACCCACTGCCCAACCTGCCCCCCATTTGGACGAGTACAATATGCCACTACCAGTTGGCGCACAGGTTCTCCCATGCCCCAGGCATCCATACCAAAATCAAGAAACAAGGTACAAGTACAAAGTATTTTTAGCAGATTTTAAAGATTTGGTGACAAGGGATGTTTGCCTAGTACTACTCGCAGGTGTTCTGAAAACTTTGTAGTCAAATAGTCTAATCTCAATAATGAATAACATTAGAAGATACTTTTGCAGAATATAATGAAGGTTTAAAATGGAGGTGGAAGAGGGTCTGATTTCAGAATTTTGATTTTTGCAAATGTTTTAAATGCATTTCATGGCATTTTGAACCCATATATAGCGCAAAGTTTGTACCCAATTTTGGTTACCTAATGAGTATTTGAATTTCTTCTGGCTGGGTGAGTGCAGACCGGAGCGGGTCATTTCACCGACACCCACCTGGCCGACAGGCCATTTCACCGACAGACATTTCACCGACATAACCCATTCCACCGACAGGCCATTTCACCGACATGCCATTTCACCGACATGCCATTTCACCGACATACCCATTCCACCGACAAGCCATTTCACCGACAGGGCGTTTCACCGACAGTCATTTGATCGGCAAATTGACCCACACAATTCCGATATGAAAACCATCCAGTCACTGGAGAGACGGGGTCCAGATCACACCTCATTTTCACGTTTCCCACGAGAATATCTTTTAGCGAATCAGGTCGTCACCTACAGCTTCCCCGGTAAGCAGTTGTTGTCCGGGTGTCTGACTACAAGTATTTCATTCATGCAATGTAATTGGAAATGTATGCTCCGTTTATATTTTATAGAAATGGGATGCATCTGTCAGGTGGTTCCTTCCATAAGGGGCGCCGCGAAAAGGAGGTGTGATCTGGACCCCGTCTCTCCAGTGACTGGATGGTTTTCATATTGGAATTGTGTGGGTAAATTTGTCGATCAAATTACTGTCGGTGAAACGCCCTGTCGGGGAACCTCCTTGTCTGTGAAATGGCTTGTCGGTGGAATGGGTATGTCAGTGAAATGGCCCGTTGGCCGGGTGGGTGTCGGTGAAATGACCCACACCCAGTGCAGACTGATGACCTTGGGTGGTACTTCTTCAGTGGGGCTTAACGTCGGCCTATTTTTGCCGCAAGGCTCAACACCGACGCCAGGGGGTGGTTCTCCTCCTGGAAATATGGCCACCTGGGGATCTTTAACGTGCACTCGTGCAATGTCACAACTCACAAGCACGCGGGACCGACGGCTTTACTTCCCCTCTGAAGGAAGGCGCACTCTCACTTTTCTACCACTCGGAGAAAAGTCACCAACCTTGGCCGGGTTCAAACCCACAATTGCTGAGCATGTATCAACGCATAAATGCCCATTATACCTTCAACCTCACCTCTACCTCAATCAGCCTGTTAGAGCCTGGAGTAAGATGTGTGCTTGCCGCGGCCTGGAATCACCAGACAACAACAACGGCCCCTCTCTGAACCGCATACTCCAGGGTCTAACACGTGGCAAAGACATACAGTTTTCATACACTGTACTCATACTGAGATGGATTTCTGTACTGCCGACACATTTCGTGGTTCAAAAATGGTTTACCTCTTCATGCTCAACTTTCATTTCTTCCATATCTGACTGGAGGGTCTTTTTGAGAGGGCGGGGGGGGNGGGGGGGGGGGGTCATGAACAAACGCACACTGCGACTTTGTCTAGTGATGGAATGGCCAACTGTCAATGTGTCACAATACTACACTGGCACAGCCTTCGTTTTATGTATAACATGTCACGGAAAACCCATCAGGAAATTTGCTCGATGACAGTGGCTCGTTTTCATCTTAATGAACCTCATATTTTGTAAAATTCAACATTCTGCAATTTGACCCTTCCCACCCTGTGTTAAACCTTAAATATGACATTTCACAAAAATCATTTATACTGTTCATTGTTGAGGGTGGATGTTTACCTGCCAAGTATGAATGAAATTGGGGGCTTGCACTTGGTGAATGTCCTTTGTGAGACGCAATTTTCACTATTATTATTGCGATTTATGGCTATGCAAACTTATATTGAAAAGTGAGAAAGCCATACAGAAACAGTGCTTCTCTGGAAAAACACTCAATAGTTTTGCCAACAGAGATTTGTTTTACTGCTGTCACAGCTGTTGTGTTGCCTGTCTTATTCGTGTTAAATAAGCGGCTTGGGACCCAGGAGGAGAGGGTTAATTTGTAAGGTTTTGTGAGAACAATGATTGAGGCAGGAAAATTACACTACACATCTGAGTCCAGTTTCCAGTTTTTGGTCGAAAGTCTGAGTTATATTGAAGATTTAAGTGTCGGATAGTTGAAAATCAATTAGTGTGAGCATTCTGCTTCTTTTCCGTAACCACTCTCCTAGGGAATGTCAGATTATGAAATTTAGAAAAAAAAAAATCCAGTAGGGGATTGGCTTGATTTCAAAGAGTTAATTGAGCTAAGCACAAGGCATTCAGATTTTTTTTTTTTGTAGGTGATTGAGACCAGGTGATGCTTCTCTGCCAATGTCCTCACAAGTGTAACAGAAACAATTCAGTATGGATGAAGCCTTAATACAAAGAAGTACCAAGATTTTGGGTGTCCTGGGAAATTGTGATGACCTAAACAAACTTTTTTTTTGTATGTGCAAAAGTGCATGGTACATCATAACTAATTATTATTATTTTAAATATTTAGTGGCATCGCATGAACTGCCAAGACAGCGTGGTGACTTGCTCCTTGGCCATGGTGAAAGAGTGGGGATTTGCTATAGCAAATGAGATAAGTACTAGATTCGGCATGATGCTCATTCCAGGACAGCACACACCAAGACGGCAATTACCAGTACAGACAGGAAGTGGGCAGAGTAAGAGCACAAAAGATGATGAACCTAATATTGAAACGGAGCTGAGCGGATTCTATCAGGCCTGGCCTGTTGTAAGTATTAACCTTGCCCAGATGCCAGGATGGAGAAAAATTTTCAATGCAATTGTTGTTGAAATAGTTTTTAGTTTTCCATTTTAGAATCTATCAGGGTTTGTATTTATGAATTTTAAGAAAACATGAAAACAGGATATATTCAAGAAGTGCATAGTGATGTTAAACTACACACTACTGTGATAATTATATTGACATTTAAAGAGAATTCATAAGTAACCGATGTAACAGACGCAAAATGGAAATAATTAAGATGCCTTTGTGCCATATGCCTGCTGTAAATGGAAGCCAAAATGTTCAGATACTTATGTTCGTGCCTTGACTAGTATTGGTGGCTACCTTTATTTGGTATGTTTCTCAGGAGTGATTGGAACACTGTCATCTGCCTAAATCTGGAAATATTCTAACAATATCATCCTGTTGCCATGTACGTGGGTTGATTAATAAGATATTGGATGTATTTTAAAATTCTAAAACTGTGTAATATAATTATACAGGAATTACCTTGGGTAGTTTTGAAGCTTTGGTGATTACAATTTGGATTAGTATACATATTACCCAATAGGCCGAGTAGGCACGTCCCTAGGGTGGCAAAATTTAAAGGGACGGCAAATGTCATGGAGGCGGCAAATTTTATCGAGGAGAAAATTTTGAGCGTGCGAAAATATGTAACTTAATACATGGCATCACCATTCATGTGCCACACCCAAGATGAATCGCCCGATGCCCGAGACCAGAAAGGGTTAAAACCACGGCTCAAACATAAAACTCGTACACAGTGTTCACGCTTTTTTTATTTTTAAATTATTCATTATTGCGCACAAATTTCAAAAACAAACAAAAGTTGACCCAAGGCTCGTGACCCAGCAGTTGGAAACCATGGCCCTGAAGAGCTCAAGGAGGCCTATCACAGGGTATCCATTACTCTCCAGAGATTAAAAACTTAGTAGAGGTCATCTGTGTATACCGTATGTTACTGTTTTAGAATTTTTTTAAATACCTGCATTGACTTATGAACCAACCCATGTGGCCCTATATCTACTACAAGTATGACTATGGTTTCACCTTATTGATTTGCCTTAAATGGGATACTTTTTCAGAGCACAGTGATGGGTCGCAGTAACCCAGCGTTTGGCTTTGGCCTGGACCAAGGTAAATATCAAAGTACCATACTGTAAATAATGTAGGGCATATTTATATCTGCATAAATGTCGCATTGCCCAAAACTCCTATTGGCACAATTAGGGGATCAGAAAAGTGGGACAGGGGAGTTGCCCTGAGTGGAATGTGCTTTTAGTTCTTGTGAGCAACTAAAAGGACATTGTGGGGTTCTTTATGGAAAAGTTGAGCCAGATGGATTTGGATGAAACATGGTCAGTTGATACACCTTGACCTTAGGGTCAGTTGTTCTGAAGGATGAAGAAAATCTACCGTGCTGTTTGGCCGCTAGAGGTGCTCAAAGTCAGCATTTCAAGTGGTTCCTATCAGGCTAATTTTCACGTATGTTAGAGTTTCATGAGCTGAGTCTAATTAGCCATATATTGAATTTCTGTGACAAACCATTGGCTGCTAGACGCACAATAGACTTCAATATTTATTTTTTTATTTTATTTTTTATTTTCATTACCCCGTGATACAACACTTGGTCGTTATAGGGGGGTGGCAGACCACCATACAGTTTTCTAATTAGTTTTTCTTCCAATCACCGGTGCAAGGATTACTAGGAAATAGGGTAAGGGTTGGGGATTTGGGGAGGGGATACATGTGCAGGTGCATTGTCCAGCGGTGGGCCAGGTGCAGTCCCCCAGGAGGTCAGGTTGCCAAGACGCCTCCTTAGGCACGGGTCACGACCCATTGACTCAAGCGAAAGGTTTGTTCCCGGGTGGGGATTTGAACCCTGACCTTTCGCATAGCAAGCCGAGACGTTACCATCTCGGCCACCGTGCCTCCCCCAATAGAGTTCAATATCGGACCTTGTATAGTGGGATTATAAGTGCGACATAACACTAACTACCAAATGGTTTGTCACAGAAAATCGACATACAAAGACCTCGGGGGAAGAACAATCAAGGTGCATTTTTCATCAAAAATGAGTTACATATCTCAGAAGATTGTTTCACTAGTGCAGAATGTTATGGTTTGGGTGTGGTGGTCGAGTAATGATCGTAGGTCACTATGGAAGGCCCCAAATTTGGGGGGGCCTCGAAGCCCCATAAGGGTCGATTGAAAATCCCACTTTAAAGTGGGATTTACAATCGACCCTTATGGGGCTTCGAGATTTGAAATTGGAATATCTCACAAGGGAAGGTCATTCACTGTAGATGGAGTTGCTGAATGAAACTTGGCACGATGATAGAGGCAGGTAAGTTATTCACCAAAAAAAACCATTTTGTCTGAGCAATACAAGGTCGAAAGTTATGACCTCTTAATATCACCCCGGACAGCTTACCTAAATGGGAAGGGTAAAGCACTGGCAGATAAAAAGAAGCATAGCAAATTAGCACTTATGCATGTTTTTAATTATATGTTCAAAACAAAACACATTTGTACAATGAGCACATCTCATAAATGACAAGTTCCTGCATTGCAGGCATGTATCATTTGGACTACAACACGTGTCGAAGCAGAATTTGAGAGGCGTTTGGAATGCATCAGGCCTCTGTTCCAAATAGCCAGCTTTGTAAAATGCATACTTAATTTAGTTAACAAACAGAGGGGCCGAAAACTGAAAATGAGTCTGCCTTTTCTAAGTGTGATATCAGAAACTTTTGTCGTCCAACGCGATTTATTTGCAAAGATTGATTAATGTACTGGCCTCATATTTAATGAAGATGGAACTGTCGGTAAATCTGTCGAAGACAAAGGTTGTGGTATTCCGTTCTGGCGGTCGCCTGCCGGGAACCACAATGTTTTTTTGGGAAGACAGACCGATAGAAATCTCCCACGCACATAAGTACCTTGGAATCCCATTTACCTCGATGGGCAAATTTAGAGGGGCGGCTGACCTTTTGTGTGCCAAGAGCAAATCCGCCATAGCAGCACTGTGGACGACACTTGCAAAGCTTAAGGTCCGGAACATTTCTACAGCACTATCACTTTTTTCAGCTCAGATCGCCCCAATTATCTTGTATAATGCTCACATCTGGGGTCTTGATTACCTCCTCGACATTGAACGTGTTCAACTCCATTACATTAAGAAGTGTATGTCTCTTCCAGCCAATGCAGCTAATTACTATGTGAGGCTAGAAACTGGTCGTCGTCCTCTCTCAGTTAATGTTTTAAAACCAGTATTTAAGTGGCTGATCAGGCTGGAGAGTATGACACCAGATAGGCTCACTAAGAGCTGTTTTAATTACGCAATGTCGAGGAGGACGATCTCTAACTCGAACTGGATTAATAAAATAGACATTTTTTAAAATAGGGCAGGTAGCTCATGGGAACACTGGTTACGCTCCCCAACTCTAGCTACTGCCTCTTTGATAATAATCAAACAATACATAGATGTGACAATACAAGAGGATTACGCGGCGCTGGGAGTTTCTACTAGGTACCGAAATTATGCAATGCTGAAAGACTCCCCCTTACATGAGTTGTACTTTTCTTACAACTCCCCCATCCAGATTATTCGTATGTTGGCAAATCTGCGCAATGAATCTCCCTATATATTTATCCAGGGATACAGACTCCCTATTAATGGCTCTATGGAATGCTCATTATGTTATCCACCTGATCCCATAGATCTCCTTCATGTTATTTATATGTGTTTCTTCTTCAAACAAGCGAGACGAACACATCTCTACGATTGGCCTAGAGTCCCCCCGGACAAAGTGTATGCATTGTTGCAAGATCCTCCTCCACCCCCCNCCCCCCCCCCCCCCCAACATCCTGTACCAGCTATATTCATACTTTGTACAAGCCACAAGATTATTGAAACATGCTGAGATTACCTTGTGAATTCTTCCCCCTCCTGTTATGGGATTTTCCCAAAGGAGGTAAATAAATTATTATTATTATTATTATTATTATTATTATTATTATTATTATTTCAGAAACTTTGCTCCTAAGGTAAGCTGTCTGGGCTGACATCGAGAGGTCATAACTTTTGACCTTGTATCGCTCAGCCAAAACTGTTCGCATTGTGGTGAATAACTCACCTGCCCCTATTATTGTGCCACTTTTCATTCAGCAACTCCATCTAAAGGGGAACCAAGAAAAGAGAAAACTTCAACTTTGCTGCCACCAGTCATCCATCACCGAGTCATAAGCCGCCAATCATCATAAGTAGCCCCCCACCCCCCTTACAAACTGCCCAAACTGACTGTATGCTAAATTTCTTCACCCTTGTATATCGTGAGGAGTAGATATTGGCAATATATTGAAAGTGGCTTTTTAATAATAATCTGTGGTGCTTCAGCCGAGTTATTAGATTATATTAAGCCTCAAAATTTGTGCTTCAAATGCACAATCACTAGTTTCTATTGCAGATCAAATCTGAGTGTCTTACATGCTTACTAGTGTCATGTTTTCAGCTGTTCATTTTGAGCATAGGCCTAAGCTAGATGGTTTCATGCTGGCTGACTGTGACATTAGCATGATGCTGTGTGCCAGGTAATTTCTTTCACAGAAATTGTTTCAATGACATCCTTTTCTCTTCTCATTAGTTCTCCCAGAGGACTACCTGACCCAGGATAATTTTCCATCACTTGGAGGTAAGTAGAACAGGGTTGTTGTTGCAGTTGCAACAATATTTTGTGACTTTTATACAGGGTGTTTACGACCTAACTTTACAAACTTCTAGGGGTGATAGAGGGGACCAAGACAAGCATTTTTGACATAGGAACCCGTGTCCGGAAACG